>BQNB010098222.1:0-25209 GCA_026074375.1 Tanacetum coccineum
AACTTTTCATTTTAAATTTATATATATATAAAACTTATACTTTTTTTTCATTTCACCATTTATACACACACACACAATTTTATATATCTCTCTCACCTCTCCCTTTCTTCCCCAATTCAGCCGGCCACCACCTCCCACCGCCGGCCACCTTGCGCCGCCGCCGGAAAAGTTTTCCGGCGGACATATCCGGCGAAGACCAAAAAGGCTCCTCGTGGGCCGATCTACCCGATCCCCATATACACTCGCCTTCACTCGCGAGTTTATCCTCCCTCCACCACAACCATAACAGCCGCCACCCGCATACAACCACCATCATCGTCATCACAACCACCACCCGAAGAAGGTGCGTTTGGTTTTGTTTATAGAAACGAAGGGGCGATTGGTTTTGTTATAACTCCCCACAACCCGATGTACCCGATCCACCACCCTACTCTCTTCCACGCGCCTATATCCACCACCAACACCACCACAGCCCCGCCACCATCTCCATAGCCGAACCACTGTCACCACCTCCATCTCCTCGCCACCGCCACCTTCATAGCACCAAGGGTGCGTTTGCTTCACGTATAACAAGCCACGAAGGGCGTGTTTATTTCGTTTGGTTTAACAGCCCCAAAAAGGGATGCGTTGTGTTGTAACAGCCAACCCCAAGGGCGGGTTTGGTTGTGATTCGCGGGTCAACAGCGGGGGGGTGTCGGGTCGGGCTGTGGGACAGTTGGGTCGGGCTGTGGGACGGTAGGGTTGTCGGGTTTGGTTTGTAACAAAAATGGTGCGTTTGGGTCCCGGGTACAAACACCACAAGGGTGTTCGTCTCGGTGACAGCCCACCCGAAAAAGGAGTGTTCGAGTTGGGTTATAAAAGCAAGAGGGGTGTTTGTTTGTTGGTTTAGGTCGGGCTAGGCTCGGGACAGCCGGGAGTGTTTGTTTGTGGGGTTTAGCAGCCAACAAGGGCAGGGGCTGTCGGGGTTGGTTTGCAACAATAGGGGCGTTTGGTTTGGGCAGAAATGTCAAGGGTGCCTTTGGCTTAACAGCCACGCACAAGGGTGCGTTTGGCTGTCCGGGTCGGGTGCGTGAGTTTAATTGCGGGGACAGCTGGGAAATAGCCGAGAAAAGGGCGTGTTTGGTTTGTTTGGTTTAAACAGCCGGGGGCTGTTGGGTTTGGCTGCGAAAGCCGGGGTGCGTGCGTTTGAGTGTGTTGACACCGAAATAAAGTGAGTTTGTTTAACGCGAAAATATATAAATTGTTTCATTTAATCGATTTATATATATGTGATAAATCCGGTATAACTTGCGCGGTCTAAGTAAAATACAATATAAATATTAAAACAGGACTGATATTAATGTATAAGTGTTATTGGACATATTTGAGACGAGACTTGGACTAAAAATGGACTTTAGTGCCTTTATGAAACGGATAATATAAAACAGAAAATGAACGAACATAAATTCTGGAACGAGATGTTTTGATAAATAAACTTTGGGTTTAATACAAAATATACAAATTGTATATTTTCCGGATGTTTAAACATAAAACGGTAACTTTTACTAACACCCAAAAACGCAGAAACTTGGATCGAAATCAGAATATACACGTTTAGGATATAAAATAGTTGATTTTAAATAAAATATTAAAAATGACAGATTTATTAATTAATGAATTGATCACTTTCGAGTCCGTATTCATCACACCTTCCGCGAAACACGAAAGTTGTTCTAATGGCATATTACTTTGCCGCAAGCTATCAGCTTTAAAAATAGTCATGTAGTTTATATATGGACGGAAAATAGAATATATACAAAATAAATTACTCCAGGGTTTAAGGTTAAAGACGCGCAAGTGGATTTCTCATCACATGTATATATGACTGCATACATATAAAAATATGTATGATTTCGTGGTAACGATGTACGCATCGTTGAACGTATTTAATACGTGTATTATAATCGAACGACATAATTATAGGTCTTTGCAGATTCAGTGTGATTTAATTGGATATTGATCGTGGTCTTTAATCAATGTGAGTTCATAGCCTCGCTTTTCAATATTTTGAATGTTTTATAACACCCGGCGAAGTGGGGATACATGCTTAGTTTACAAATAGTTAAGTCGGCAAAATATAAATTTAAAACTTAAAACATCAGAAATAAACCATACAACGACAACACATCAAGGTTCTGATATAACGTTATAAAATACATCATTTCATTTTATTTCGCTTGCATTATTCTAAATCGACCTATAATTAAATAGGTTGCGTGCCGGACTTTTTGTGATGATTTCCTTTGTTGATTTTCCTAAAAATCAATACTTTTACTTGAGATGAGTTTATAGCCCCGCTTTAACTTGTTTTATCACTATTTTATAAATCTCGGTGTGAGATACATTGCTTGTTTTTACTTATGGGCTCAAGAACTTTACTTTCTTTCTAAATGATTACGGATTATCCTAAGTAGCGATAATCCACTATGCCCGAATTATCATGAACCGTTAATTACTTTGTGTAAGCGTGAGTGGTATAAATAGATCTATCTGGGATTGACATCCGCATTCGGGTAAGTAGCGCTTACTAGTTTTGGAGGACCGAACTAACGGACGTATACCATGTTGGATTGTGGGTGTGTGCCTTTGGACACTCCCCATGGTACTTTGATTGCATTAAATTGCATACTTAACTTTGTCTAGTTTCAGTGCCATGAGCTTAGTGCAATCGTAATTACTTTTGCTATATTGTATGTGTTACATTATTACACACTTTGAAATCTTGCGATCCAACCTTATTACTTACTTAAACCCTTGAACTCATCAACTTTATGTTGATACTTTTAAGCATGTATTTCTCAGGTGCCTAACTTGCTAAGGCATAATTCAAGTGCTTTGGGTCTTCATGCATTCAAGACTACATTTTCATGGACTTTTCATGCACTACTTGTCCTCGTTGTATGTTTTTAAACTATAAATTTCAATTGATGCAAACTTTGGACAACTTGTTTTGAACTAATACATTTCAATAAAACAACGAGGTTATCTTTCAAATGACTCATTTAGAGGTCGTTCTCTTGTATCTTGTGCTATTGTATTATGAAGTAACTCTCCCAATTACCTTTCCGCTGCTACATATTTTGGTGGGTTTTTTGGACGTATGTAGGCATGTTGGGATATCTTCCAATAAAAAAGCACCTGTGAACTTTTTGACTGAACCGTTGGATGGAAGATCCACACTTAGACCAGCTGACGTTTTAATTTTTAGATGGGTTGGAGGGAAACATTCGTGTGTTGATCTGATCAGGGTTTTTTCTCTCGTGGGTTTGAGTATTCGGGGTTTTACAGTGGGACAAGCTGTTTTAAAAGCTGTCTCGTGTAAAGTGACAAAACACAAAAAAACATGCATTGAAAATCAACACGTGTTTGTTCCTTCCGCGTTTGATACCTTTGGTTTCCTTGCACCCGAGGCGGTGGAGCTCCTCACCAGAGTTCATCGAGTCATGCATAGTAATGTTATGTCTCCCAGATCCACAAATATTATTTTTAAAAGAATAAGTTCTGCAATTTAAAAGGGCTAGCGGCGCAGCTTGTTGCACGTTTGCCTTCTACCACTATGTAAATTCTATTTTAATGTTCATAATTTATATTAAAAAATTAAATACCTCTATGAAGTAATTTTGTAATTTTAAAGTTTCAAATCCAAATCATTCAAAATCAAAAAAATAAGTTAAGATTTTTGTTTAATTGCATCATAAATACGTTTAATCGTAACAATTTTTAAGAATTCAAACTTCATCAAAATTTGGGTTTCGTTGACTTTGAGTTAAAACGAAATACTATGCCAATTATTGATTAACAAACCTTAAGTTAACATCGGGTAACATTAAATTCTTCATCTTCTTTTTGTTTTGTTTTTTAAATTTTGAAACAAATCAAGTGTTTATGAAAGTGCCAAAAAAGTGTTTGATCAAATATCTCTATGAAGTAATTTTATGATTTTAGAATTTGAATATGTTTATTATAATTTAATTGTTTTAATAGCTGATAAAATTTCCAATCTCTAATGAGAATATCAAAATGTGATCTTCTTAAATGAGTAACAATGCTCAAGGCATGTAAGATTGATTTATGTGGTAAATATATTCTGGGATAGTTAGTTATTCAAAATAAAAATGTTTAAAACTGTGATGAACAAAAACTATAAATTTGTGATTGTTTATCATATAATATTCATCATGTGAGTGTTCATCACATAATGTGTATCAAAATAAGTGTTAGTCACATGATGTTAATAAAGAAAAATAGGTTTCAAGTTCATCAATTGCCAAATAGCTAAATAGGATTTTGATTGTTTGGTTGTGAAGAAACCGAGTTTGAAGATATTGTTTGGGAAAGTGAGTGTTGTGTTTTTGTTTTTTGTGTGTTGTTGTCAATACTCTCATAAGTTCATCAAATACTAATTGTTCATTAATCATAGTTTGAATGTTCATCAATAAATGTTCATTAATTTTGGTATGAACTTTCATTTATCTCTTAATAAATGTGTATTAGACAATAATTTACAAGAATACATGGCACAAATAAAGCCACATCATCATTTCTTATTCCATGTCATTATTGACATGGCAAGACTTTAATTCAATCACTAAAATCGATCATTTATTGGAGGGAACTGAAATATGCATTTAAAGGATGTTAGGTAATGTGACGGTGAAAAAGAAAATTTCTAGAACCACATAATGTTTACAAAAAAGTTTCCACGCAATGATATGGCAAGTCATTTGGACCAATTATTACATTCTTCCTCCACTAACTCTTTGTTTTATGGCAAACCATTTTGTTACTTGGTTCGCCAAATAGTATACGTATAAAATACTACTAGGCAGATCAATGATAAAAAGATTCCGGAAGTATGATTCCCGGGTCGTCTTACTTGCTAACAAACCATTTTACAACGCCTATTTATTTCCCGATTCCGAATGAACCGATCGCTGTTCACCCGCATTGTTCGAGATTTTTCCTTGCAACTGCCCTTATTTACACGTAGGGTGTGATGCTGTGTGTGAAAAGCTGGCATCTCTGCTTTAGTAAAGTGTACCTTCGCTATCGCCAACTACCTACGGCTGCTGTCCAGATTGCTCTAGATGGAATATTTAACACTTGCGGTGGAAAAAACTTCTCGTGATTTGTTGATGCTTTCTGTAACGGGGTTATAGAGTATATGGCGAGGAGTATTTATGCCGCCTACCAAACTGACGTCGAAAAAACTCTACGGCATTTTTCAGCGAGAACAAACATGGGTTTTCCGTGGTATGATAGGCAGCATAGTACTGTACAAAATGGTTGTGGGCTCAATGTCCACAAGCCTTATCGTGCTCAATTCAGTATGGTGGATTCCGGTCCGAGCCATTCATTATTTTTGTTAGAAGCGGTTTGCCTCACAAGATTTTATGGATTTGGGCAACGCCTCTTATGGTGTTGCAGGTTCGAACAATGACGTTAACGTTTTACATTCAATCCCTGTTTTTAAATGATCCAAAAGTAGTAAAAGCACCAGAGGTTTCATTCGTGGCTAACGACGTGACTTATAAATGGGGATATTATCTTACTGACGGGATATATCCAGAATGGGCTGTGCTTATGAAGTCTATTTCGCATCCAGGGTCAAATGATGTGAAGCGAATAAGATATAAGCAAGCGCATGAAGCAGCAAGAAAAGATGTGGAACGAGCGTTTGGCGTGCTAAAAGAATAGGGCTATCGTAAGAACGCCTGCACGTCTAGGATCTTAAAAGATTACGCATTTGATGTAACACTTGCTTCATATTACATAATATGATTCACAAAGAATAAGGAAAGGCAATCTCCTCTCGACTGTTATCCGAGAACAACAATCCGTGAAGATGATCCCCGTAAGATCGGCAACAAGAAGGACTACGAGTTATCAGAGAATACACAACGAAGAACTCATCTTAACTAAATCCATCAGTGGAACACATTTGGCATCGAACAAATGCAAACTAATTTAAATGTAATTTTATCTTACGGTAATTTTTTTTTCCTTCTTTTCTTCCGTGTATTCTTATTTCCGTATTTTAGTTTGTAATGTTTTTTAAAAAAAAATTGTTCGGTCGCCTGTGCGGTCACCACTACGGGTGTTTGGTCACTGTGTGGTCTAGGAGAGAGAAAGTTGAGTTGGCGCTGTCGTGGCGGTGTCCTCTGCGGTCACCACTACGTTTAGCCAAATGTATATTAGACAATAATTTACAAGAATACATGGCACAAATAAAGCCACATCATCATTTCTTATTCCATGTCATTGTTGACATGGCAAGACTTTAATTCAATCACTAAAATCGAGCATTTATTGGAGGGAACCGAAATATGCATTTAAAGGATGTTAGGTAATGTGACGGTGAAAAAGAAAATTTCTAGAACCACATAATGTTTACAAAAAAGTTTCCACGCAATGATATGGCAAGTCATTTGGACCAATTATTACATTCTTCCTCCACTAACTCTTTGTTTTATGGCAAACCATTTTGTTACTCCTCACTTGATGAAAATTCTTTTGTAGATATATATGTGGCTATAACATTTCTAGGTGAAAAAAATGCATAGCAATGTCCAAAAGTGACGCATGAGAGGTTTAATGATATGATAAATTTGTGAGAATTAAAAAAGGGATGTATAACACTCAATCCCTAAAAAAGGTTTTTATTTTCAACAAACATCTGATATTTTAAGCTAATTTTGACAACTCATTAACCATTGCTTGAAACATCCGAATAATGGTAAAATCTATCAAGCTTTCGACCCGTGAGTATTTGCATTTGGAGAGTAGTGAATGATAGGCTTTTGACCCGTGTCAATTTACTTCTCCGAGGCTTAACCATTTCATCTTCTCTTTGTCCTTTGTATGGCCTTGAGTAGGAATCTATACATCACAACATCTTATCTTGTTTGGTTGTATCTTAGTTTTGGAGTAAATTTTGGAAATGGTGGCGTATTAATCACCTCCTAATATGTCTTCGATATCACACGTGTTGGAATTTTCACCCCCTATTTCAAAGAATCATTGTAAAATCTACCAAGCTTCGCTATATGTCTTTATTAGAGAGATTTAGTCATAGCGTAATAGATTTGTTCACGCAGATTTGGTGTCTCTAAGCTCGATCCATAATGAAGACATCTTTTGATGCGTAAATTGTTTTAAATATTAATTTTACAAGTTTTAAATTTATAGAACTCGTCTACCGATATCTACACACACTAACGGGCATAGAAGCCGGTCGTATGTAGTGTAGTAGTTGGTAAATCCGAGGTCATCCCAAGAGCTAAGTTGTATTAGTTTTAATTTGATTAGTGTCACGGGTTTAAAAATGGTTTTGAATTGTTTTGAAGTTTTAACAAGAAAATAAATGCTGAAAAGTAAATAGATAGAAGTGATTAGGGAGAAAGACGTGCTAACCTAGTTATTTCATTACTATTGTTATGATGTGTATTTCCTGTGCAATGTCTAAGTATTATTTTATTAGTGGTTCTAATATCAACAGACCCGAATTGGCATTTGAGGTCTGCCCTATACTTCCTGCGATCCCGAATCCCCTGCAAGTCACAAAGGTAGGGCATCCAAGTTGCAGTGATTAAACCCCAACTATCCTAAAGACCTGTCTATAACCTAGATAGATTATAAACCCTCTCTGAAAGAGTTCCTGCGCTTTTTAAGTGTTTAATGTGATAGAGGCGGTAATTTGGTAAATTCCTACACTAGGGATAGATGCCAACCTACCCTAGTACCCTGTTAACCCCATGTTCAACTAGTCCGCCTAATAACAGAACTAACAGGATCTAAACCACCCTCAACACTACCAAAACTCAAGGATCAATGACAGACTATAAGGATATCTAATAAAGCGATAATTAAACATGAAACATTCAACATAACAATAGTAAATTCATAACTAGGCCAGCACTAGAAGTGCTTAGCCGCTCATGGTAACAATACAGCAAGAATAAATGAAAGGAATCATGGATTGAATCATCATTAGTCTTACAGTATGCGTTTATGAACGATTAAATACAAAATTAAGTGTAGTGACTTCTCCCTTGGACTTTTGCTGGAATTCTTCGGGTTATGGAAGCTTGGTTCGTCCCTTGATACTGTGGTGGAAGGGTTGATGCTGAATGTGACGAATGAGGGCTCTATTTATAAGTATCAATTCTGTTACGGCGTAACCATTATGTATGTGTTACACTGTAACCATGCTGACGAGGACTTCCATGCTTCAGGCTTAAGCTGTGTTACATCGTAACTCTAGCGTTGATGTTACGCTGTAACAATGACTATGATAAGTCATCCTTCCTTAACGATGCTGGTTACGGCGTAAGCATTATGGAGCATTGATACAAATTATATATATATATAACAATTGCTTAATACATATATATAATATATAACTAAAGTATCAAATAATAGTAAGAGTGAGGAAAGTGAAAAGGTTTTTTTGCTTGATTTCCATGTCCAAATCTTGTGTCTCTTGCTCCAATGCTCGTGTTCTTCCTATAAACTAAATATAAAGTGATTAAGTAGCATTTCCAGGCATTTATACAATAATTACAAGCATTTTGATAGGGATTTTGATACTAAAAGGTATTAACTATTTGATGTTATCAAATATCCATCTACTTGACTTCTACTTGCCCTCAAGTAGAACTGTTAGAACAATTTATAAAAAGAATTCCCTAATTTAACTTAGAGAAATGAATTCATAATTTACTTATGCTAGAAACCATCAAAGCCGAACACCTTACGAAAAGGGGATCAAAATCACTCAACTCTCATACTAGTCTAAGTGTTTCATTTTCGGGGTGATCTCTCAACTGCACTATCATATCATGTATTCTTTCATAGGCTTCTGCACTAGTTCGAATTAGGGTATAAACAGCTCTTAAAGGCAACATGGGTGCCACAGGTTTAAACACATGTTTGATTCTTTCTGATACCACTGATCTAGAAAAGGCAACAAAAACACGCATGCTCGGCCAAATCCATGGACGAGACATATGTGATTGCTCTTTCCTTAACTTGAGCAGGCTAAAGGTCAGAATTATCTGTAAAGGGTAGAATAAGACATGAGATACACATTTAATTGGTGTTAAACAAAATACATAAAACAAATAGCCTAAAATAATCTAAGGCTGTCATAACCGGCTACTATCCATACTCCAAGTGTCCAAATGCGGAAATTTGATCATAACAGCAGTGACTGGCTAGTATCAGATGTAGAAATAAAGTACTGCTTAAACCGATGAAGCAGATTTTACTAGCCCGACCTTTAAAATTATACAGATGGCTTATAGTTGCACCATCTTTATAAATCGAACAACTTGTTAGTTTTATAACACGTAACCAACACAAATATGTACAAATTATTACATGAATACTTTTTTTTTTCAAATATACAACATACATATCCCCCACTTGAGATGAACAATATCGAAAGTGATGATACAAGAGAGTCTTCATAGATCAAGAGTGATAGGTCTTCCACGAACGCGTAAAATTTTCGAACCCATTCCCCTGAACCATGGACTTAAGTAGCCAGAGATTTCAACACAAAGAAAATATAGACTACAGGGTTGGCTAAGGCAAAATGGTGTAACGATACATTTAATATAATGGGTTAAAAATAAGGATTGGCTTAACAAGGTGATCTATGGGTATCTTGCACTAAAATTGAGTACAACAAGGGGTTTTAACATAGGAGGTTGACAAGTCAGTATGACAAGTCGATAAGCAAAACATATATGGGCTATATTTAGGTGAATTCCAAAATGTTGCCTTCTTGAACTGTCTATTCCTGCTAATCAATTAGGTCTCGAAATGATGTACATGCCAAGTTCTAAAGTCTACAATACTACCGGCACACTCATATTTTTGGTCAATTTTGTATAATAGATGAAAACGGAATCATTAGGCTTAACCTCACCAATTGAAATAAAGGGTAATAGTGCACTCGGCAAAGATCTATTCTAGTTTAACTTTGAAACTGATTTCATTCTTACCACATACCTCCACCGTTCCATAAGGAAATACCTTGCTAACAGTATAAGGCCCACACCATCTTGTTTTTAATTTTCCTTGAAAGAGTTTTAACCTTGAATTAAAAACTAGAACATCTTCTCCTTCATGAAACTCTTTATCCATAATCTTGGCATCATACCATCGTTTCGTCCTTTCTTTGTATGTGCGGGAGTGCTCATAGGCTTCATTTCTTAATTCTGCTAATTTGTATAATTGTAAATACCTATGTTTTCTTGCGGCATCTAAATCAAGATTTACGTTTTTTAAAGTCTAATATGCCTTATGCTCCATTTTAATCGGAAGGTGGCATGCTTTTCCATATACAATCCTAAATAGAGTACTTCTAATGAGTGACTTATAAGCGGTCCTGAATGCCCAAAGCGCATCATCAAGTTTATCCGCCTATTCTTTTCTATTTGCATTCACAGTTCTTTCCAATATGCGTTTAATGGCATGGTTAGTATTTTCGGTTTGACCACTTGTTTGTGATAAGGGGTAGTAAGCATGTGTGTCACTCCATATTTCTTTAATGTTTTCTCAAGAAGAGAATTGCAGAAGTGTGTCCCTCGACCACTTATTAGTGCTTTTGGGACCTCGAATCTCGAAAACAATTTTTAAAGGAACTTAACTACTTCCCGAGCATCGTTATTTGGTAATGCTTTAGCCTCAACCCATTTTGGAAACGATAATCTATAGCAACGTGAAAAAATGGTTTTATTTTTTTTGGTTTTTATTTCCTTGAAGAAGGAAAGGGTCCTATGAAATCAATTCCCCAAATATCAAAGACTACGATCACGAGAATGTTATTCAAGGGCATTTTATTTCGGGAAGAGATGTTACTGGCCCTCTGACACGCATCACACTCACGAAGATATCTCGCAGCATCCTTAAAAATAGTTGGCCAATAAAATCCCGACTCAAATACTTTTTTAGCAGTAATGTCGGTCCCATAATGTCCGCTAGCTGGTCCCATATGAAAATGTTTAAGAACTTCCTACAATTCCTTACCGAACACGTATCTCCTTATGATTCCGTCAGGACATGATTTGAATAGGTAAGGATCGTCCCATATGTAATGTTTAATATCTAACAATTTTTTTCTTAAATGATTATGTCAAAACCATTGGCACGATTCTTTGATACTAAGAAATTTGCGTTAAAGGGGTCTACATACCAAGGAGCATTTTCAAGTCCTCCCCTTTCATGGTTTGCCTTAAGATGTTCCATCGGGGTAGGATTCGCGTATTTGCTTCTTTATTTTGCATTTTCCGCAGTTCCAGTTTTTTAATAGGACAAGTGATTCGGTAGCAAGGTTTTTAGTCCATATTTTTATCCTTTATTTCAATACGTGAATTCTTGACAATGCAGCACATAACCTATTCTTTAAGCCTTGGCTTTGCATTTTGTTTGTTGAATAAATATTTCAAGGCAAATTGATTAGTATAGAAGAAAGTTTTAGACATGATCAAATAAGATTGAAATTTATCAAAGGCATAGAGAACTGCTAGAAGCTCTTTTTCAGTAGTAGTGTAATGCTCTTGAGCGTCATCATAGTTTTACTAGCATAGTAAATTGGGCAAAATTTCTTATCGATTTGTTTGACCAAAACAGCTCCTACAGCATTTATCACCCAGCTTCGAAAATGTTATTCCAAATCAAGGTTCCAATTAGGAGCAACAATTACTGGTGCAGTTGTTAACTTATCTTTGAGGATATTGAATGCCTGCATGCACTCATCCGAAAAAACTAATTTAGCATCCTTCATTAATAATTGAGTCATAGGTCGAGCAATTTTAGAAAAATCCTTAATGAACCTTCGATAGAATCCTGCATGCCCTAAGAAGCTTCTAACCCCTTTTGCATTGGTTGGGTAATGTAGTTTGACAATAACATCGATCTTTGCTTTGTCTACCTCAATGCCAGATTTAGATATCTTATGTCCTAAAATGATTCATTCCTTAAACATGAAGTGGCATTTTCCTAATTTAACACTAAGTTTGTTTCTTCACACCTAGCTAATAGTTTTGATTAGTTAGTAAGGAAAGAATCGAAAGAGAAACTGAAAATAGAAAAGTCATCCATAAAAACTTCCATAAAGTCCTTGCACATATCGTGAAAGATTGCCATCATGCATCTTTGAAATGTAGCAGGAGCATTGTATAGTCCAAAGGGCATTCTCCTATATGCAAATGTTCCGTAGGGGCATGTGAAGGTAGTTTCTCCTGATCTTCTAGTGCTAAATGGATTTAAAGTATCCAGAGAACCCGTCCAAGAAGTAGTAATACAAATTTCCTGACAATCTTTCTAGCATTTGATAGATGAATGGTAATGGAAAATGATCCTTCCTAGTTGCATCATTGAGCTTTCTATAATCGATGCATACCCTCCATCCGATGACTGTTCTAATCAGGACAAGCTCGTTATTCTTATTTGTTTTCATAGTCATTACCCCCTTTTTGGGTACTACATGTATGGGGCTGACCCATGGACTATCCGAGATGGCGTAGATTAATCCTAGGCATCAAATAAACTTGACAATTCTCACTTTGACAACATCTTGAAACTTTAGGATTAAGTCTTCATTGGGTTGCACTACGGTTTGAAGTCATCTTCCCATCAAAATTTTGTGAGTGACAAAACGGATAGCCCATCTTAGCTTGATATCGGCCACTTTCCAAGGCTAAATTAGCTTTGTGATTTGACAAAACTTCGAACCCAAGTGACTCCATTATTTTTGTGAGATACATACCCCCCCAACACCCCCCCCCACCCCCCCCCCCCCCCCCCACCCCAACCCAACACCCCCAATCTTAGGGGAAGAGGATAACATTAAACCTAGGGAATCGAGCTGCGGCTCTGATCGTTGTCTAAGAAGGCATACTCCAGATGGGATGGAAGTTCCTTTAACTTGGGGATTTGCGCTTTAGCTTCTCTTATGCTTACAACGAATAGAGTTGGTTTGATGAAATCATTTGGTTCACAATCGACCTGGTATGAGGATAATTGCGGAGAGAACATAAGAGAGGGAGTATGGTTCAGAGTATGTGTGTTCTACCTGGCGACAAAAAGGACTACGGTCATCGTTTACCTCCGGTGGTAAGATCGTCGACCTTGTCCTTCCATTGCCTTCGCTGATCTAGTTGTCGTCTTGTGCTAGACAGTTGTTGTAGTCCTCTTATTGTTTTTCCTCGTACACGGCTACAACACCTTGTCTAACTGACGCCGAGGCCACTGACTCCGGACCTGAACCATTCTCCGATGACTCAGCTTCTCTGAAGTACTGTTTCGGCTTCTAGCGTGTTTGCATTACAAGGACGATCACAGTGTTGTCGTCTCCTTCAGAGGGTCCGAAGGTAAAGTATACCTCATCATGTACCCCTAGTCTAGTGTAAATGTGCTGCTAAGTCATTCGTGCTAGACTCATCAAATTTCGACTGCTTTTTCCTCGTTCTTCTTTTTTCTTCTTTTTTTTGCGTGGACTGTCCCTGACCATGAATGGGTCCTGACGTGTCTGGTTCTTAGAAGACTTTGCTCTGGGATTTTTCAGGCCCACGTCATGCATCTGTCATGATGGTTGGTTTTCCCAGAGCCCTATAAATAGGCTCCCTTATTTTCACATTTTACTTTTTACTTTTTCACCTGCACCACTACATAGTTTTCTTTGTCTTGTCTCGGAGCATTCTTCTCTTGGCTTTTTATTGCACTCCTAACTCCGAACTAGGTATCTATCACATCCTTCTTTCTTTCTCTTTTCTCGCTATGGCTAAATATGATATGGGTGGTACTTTTTCTACTCTTACGCAAGAAAGTTTAGGAGTTTTAGTTAAGAAATATTGCATTCCCTTATATCTTCGTTGTCGTTTGCCTGATCCCAACCTTTCTATGAACCATCTTCCAACCGATTCCTTAGGTATTTATACCTAATTTTTCGCTTATTAGAGTCGTATCCTTTATTCACACTTTTTCCACTCTGTGCTAAAATTTTTGAAGGTTCTTATTTCTCAGCTAGTCCCCTATAGCTTGATAAATTATGACATTCGAAATCATTTGCCATGATCTGGGTATTAATCCTACTATTAATTTGTTCTGTTTCTTTCAAATTTTGTGCAAGCAAGGGGATTGGTTTTCCTTTGCCAATCGTAGGTGTCCAGAGTCCATTTATATGGACGACGGTCACTCTAGCATGAAGTTGTGGAAAAATAAGTTATTTTTGATAAACCGTAGGGCTATTTTGGACTATCTGACTTTGGATGAGTACTAAATCCTGCGTGTCAGACGACTTTCTGACTGATGGTTATGATCAAAATGACGTGGTATAGTAGTGTGATCATCTTGCTAAGCTTCGTGATGTTGACGAAGTTGTGCTTGTTCGATCCTGTCTCAGCTCTGTTTGGCTCAATCAGAAGTGTGATATGGTGTTTAGGAGGAAAGATAACAATTATGGTAGGCCGGTGAGCTATCTGTATTTTTCATATATATTATATTGTTTGTTTATCGGGTTCTGACTCTTGTTTCTCTAAATGCAGTAATGAGTATTTACGACTTTATGACCCTCCCATCTTGGGACGATGCTAAGGTTGTTGAAGAACCACATGGATTTGTTGATTCCATCCTGCAACGTGTTGAGAACCACACTACTGCTCCTGCTACTGAGGGCGCCCTTATTCCTAAACCAACTCCAAAGGAGATTATTGCTAGTCAATCTGACTTTAAGCTTGCCAAAAATCTAACGCTCCGGTGAAGTGAAAGGCCCCCAACTTCTTTGGTAGGTCCCTTCGAAGTAATTTATCCAAAGAGAAAAAGAAAATTAAAGAGCAAAGCTTCCGAGGTTGGGTCCAGTACCCCAACAGCGGAGCATGGTGATGATGCAAAGGATGTTGACCAGGGTAATGATCTATCTGAGACTGACTATTGTGTTTATCTTGAAGGAAACTTGGAGAGAAATGAAGGTAATTCGTCTAGAGCTGCTTATTTTCCAAACTTACGATATAGTAAAAGGCTCGGTTTACCTCCTCCTCGTTGTTAACCATGCTCCCTCTGAACCCATACGTATGCCAGTACTTCATGTTTGCTAATGCTTCTTCCTTCGATCACGTTGATACCCGGAGAGGTATGCTGCATTGTCGGAAAATTTATGTACCTTGCTTCCTTTTTGTCTTCATAATTACTAATATGTTGCTTCCTATTTCCATTGTTTTAGGTACTGCCCCTGTTGGTGTTGCTAGAAAAGCTCAGGCGGAGGTCATGGACTTGTTGGCTCAAAGTGCCCTTGCTCGTGATCGTGAGTATGATAACATTCCTGATGATGACTTTTCCTCTGGCCACTCTTGGTGAAGGAAATTGAGATAACCTCTTTCCACCTTGCTCCTAGGCAACCCTTATTATATGCCCCTACCTTTTGCGAAGGGTGAGGGTACGCAGTCCTCCTAAGTACACCAGGAAGAGGTAGGATGAACCTCATGCTCCAGAAGCTAACATCTTGGGTAAGGAAATCTTTAAGGATCCTAGTATTTGCATGTTAGCTTTTGACCGTACTGTTACTCTTGCGAAGTTGGAGAGGACTGAATCTATGTCCCTACTTCAGTTATCCAACCGAATGGATGTTCTCACTGCTTTCCTCGTTTCTCATAGCACATAGATGAATTCCAGATATACCTCCTTTGTGACTTCAAATGCTCGTCTTTAAGACAAGGTTAAGGTTAAAATGGATCAGCTTGTCGAGCTCCGCTCCGAGTTAATGACTTGAAAGAGAATCATGAGAAGGTTTAACAAGATTACCATGCTCGTGATCAAGATAATAAGTACTTGCTTAATTTAAATGATGCTTCGTCTAATGATGTTAAAAAAATTGATGGATCAGCTTGCCGAAGGTGAGGCTGTTGTTGCTAGGTCAGTAGATGAGTTGGCTCACACTGACTCAAAGTTGTCTGAGCAAGCACTTGTCATGAGGGATCTGATGACATCAAAAAACGTTTATTTTATAACATCATTTATCCCAGCTAAATTGCTTGTTCTATATTATTTATGCATGAATTAGTACTTAATTGTTTATATTAGTTATTTGCAATAAATATCGAGCAATTGGTAAAGTTTAACTAAAAGGTGCACATTTTGGAGCTTAAATGAATAAATCAAGAATCTGTTGTTCTAACAAACCAATACGCCGTATATCCATCATGGAATGATCGGCGTATCTGCACATGAACTTACAATAAACCACAAAGTCATTAAAGAACCAATAGCCGTATAACAGAAGAGCCCATACGCTTCCGTATTCGTATGTCAAGTATTATAATATTCTTGAATATTATAATCGTGGTCCCTACTCCAAGAAAACTCTAATACGCCGTATTGAACTCCTTCAATACGATGTATCGACCAAATTCCATAGGCTATAAATACCGAACCCTAAATACGAATTTAGTGTGCAATTTATATACCAAAGACTAGGAGAAAGGCAGTAGTAACCACACAGTTTTCGATTTTTTTTTTTTAGAAGAGAAGAGGAGCAACAAAGCTCTTGCAACGCCCTTCAATCCATAGGAAACCCTTGTAAACTCTTATAATCTTAGTATACGTTCGATTGTTGGTATCATTCATTAACTTGGTTAGGTTACCTTAATCGTTCGTTTATCAAACATGTATTCTTCTACAATGCTATTTGGCTATTATAACCTATGGATAATTTAATGTTTGGTTTATGTTTATTCTGATTGCATCTTGTAAATTGCGTGTTGTCTTATGTTTATCAATCTATACTCGCTTATGTGCTTATGTATGCGACCTATTATTCAATTAGGTCTAGAAAGCGGACCAAGTGGACTAGATACTCGGATAGCTCTCCATATTACGATTTATATATCTAGAGCAATAGGATCACAAGTAACATGTTGTCTTTACTCTTGGTTTAGTGAACAAGTTAGACTAGCAGGTGACCTAGGATCAACAAGTGACGTTCTGATTCCTTGAGTAAAGATTTGGACAAGTGGACTACTAGTATATAAAAACGTCGTTTAAGTAGTTAAGTTGTAAAGTTCTCGTTGAGATAGGATCAATAAGATCACCATTATAGTCTCTAGTTAGATTTATAAACAACCCGCGAAGAGGTTTATTCGGATATTTAGTGTAATTATGACAGAATTGCCAAGTACTAGGTCTTAGGAGAAGTACCACCTAAGTCTAGGAATGATATATCAACAATGAGACAGGACAATCATTGCACTTATAAACTAAAACCAACATTATATTTGATTAAACATGGTTAATACGTTTTCCTTACATAAGGCTTGATCATTTCTCTATCTTCTAGCTATTTAAATTTGGTGTGTATTCGACCTTATCTAAGTTAGGTAACCTCTAAACTCGTGCTAGTCTTCAGGCTAAACCCCCCGCCCCCTTTACCATTAGTTTAGGTTTAACTTAGGTATAACTTAGGTATAACTTATACTAACTTAGATAACTAAAATACTGATTAATTAAGTATTAACGTTCTCGCTCTTAGTGATCAACACCCTACTTACCAACGAAACTACAACTAATCGGGTACACTACCCGTTAGTGTTGTTCTTAGGTTTAGTCGGTAAAATTTAAATAGTAAAACTTGATAACAAATAATACCTACGCATAACGACACATTAGCTAGCTCTTTAAAAGTCTGAATCTCAAAGGTACAGGGACATGGCCGCCGCTACTGAGCAGCTTTTTGATGTTCTCCAGAGTGAGGTTACTCGCTTTCTGAGCTTTAATTTTGACGGCCTTGTCCGTAAGTTGTTGTCTAGTGATGAGTTTAATGCTACCCTTGCTCGCATTTTGTCTCTTGGTATCACTTTCGGTGTTTAAAGGGGGTTGTGCATGGGTCACACTAATGTTGAGTTTCAAAAAGGTTTCAAAATTCGTCCTTGGGGCCCAGGCCGAGTTTGATAAAGCCATTGCTAATATTCCTTTTACCCACTTTCCTTTCCTTGCCAAGATATCTGAGGCAACCGAGAGTACTCTTTCGGAGGTGGCAAGCATTCAGCCAGACAAGATTGCTCGTCCAGCTGTATCTGCTTCTGCTCCTGCCACATCTTTTCCTACATGCAAGACGTTTGGCTGGACTTCTACTCCGAAGGCATCTGAACCAACAGGGCTTGCTCATGATGCCTCTCCTTCCTAGGCTTGATTTATGTAATGAACTTTTTAGTGTTTGTACTTTGTAACTATTTAGACAATTATCTATTTGTATGGTGTTGTAAGGATGCGAATCCTTTTTGTATTTTTATGTGGTGCTTAGCTTGCACTATTCCAGATGCCCTAGTGCTCTGGATTACTCAATGGATATACGTGTGACACGATACAAAAACACATTTTCGGGGGGTCTTGGATGATCAAAGAACATAAGATAAACCATGGTGTAACCTACCTGATCACAGGTACAGTATTTATACTGTAAAACGGTCCTCACGGAACCGGAGGTTAATGTAACCGAACTCAAGACGAATGACAAAGCCATATTCGTCTATATCTGTTGTTTATCACTAACATCAATTTTCAGGTATAAGTGACGGCGTTACAACCTCATTCCAGCGGAGTCAAGATTCAAGACCTCATGCTCAATCGACAACGATAAATACATGATGAAAGCTCAAGCACACGTGTCAAAGTCTTCCGCAATCTCTGATGTACAAGCACTTCCTCAAAAGAACATTTTTGACAAGATTGCCGGACAATAACAAAGACATATCTTACAAGTGGATCAAGTACTACTCCTACCGTGATGTGGTACAAGTAATCATGTTAAAGAAAATGTTGAGGGAGATTGTTAGCAAGCTTTCAAGACCTTGAGCATGAGGGTGGAGACACAAGATCGCAAGGCGGCATAAAGATTCAAGGATAAAGATTCAGAGATCTCAGTAGTCAAGACAAATCAAAGCCAAAGACCACGATATCAGTATTTTGTCAAAGAATATCAAGTTAAAGATCAAGATCCAAGATCACAAGCATGCAAAAGGATCTTCAAAAGAATTCCCAAGAATACAAGGCTCTAAGTCTCAAGACATCACAAGAAGGATCCACAAGTGAATGACCACCCTTTAGGGGAGATTGTTATCCGTATTTTTAGTAAAAGTGATGGTCATTATTATTTTCGAGCCTTGTATAGGAAAACGTAGTTTTACGGGAATTACTCTAAGCTAATTGGACCTTAGTGTCAGACTTAAAGCCCACGTGTAATAGGTTCGGCCCAAAGAAAATCCCACAAGGCTTGTCCACTCTTGTAACTATTTAAAGCCCTCTCCAAGTGTGGAGAGGGTGTTGCTTCTCATTTTCTCTTCTTAACAAGTAACCATTTTTTCTCTCTTTTGTCTCTCTCTAGTTCTTTCTCTCTCTAAAATCTCTTTTGATCAACCTGATCTAAATCCCCTTATCTATTCTATAGGCTAATATTGATGACCACTGATGGAGACAACCCGATATAACAAGCTTGAGAATGAAGCAAAATCCCTGACTTGTGACTTAATCTTGTACTATCCGCGTGACGAAGAATGGTGCAGAGGCAAATCTCTAAGTACCATATACTCACCTAAAAGTATATAAAAAATGCAACACCTCTTGAAAAACTCCTCAACTACGTGAGACACTGAGTACTACAATGTAACTCCTTAAAGTGATAGCTACTTTGTGGGTATAGAGAGAAAGAATCACAAAAGCAACTAGATATTCAAGTCTTCATCACAAACTGTATATGCCCGAACAAGTCATCTTCGTTGTAGAGAAAGAAAGAACTGAAGGCGAAATAAGTACACTCCCTATGAAAGTCTACTTCAATCCCAAAACATCGTACTATAACCCCGTGGTCATTAAAGTTCAATAATAGCCGTTATGAATGAAGGTGAATTTTGATAAGGATCGTTTTTAGTGTAATGTATTGTGTTTGTTGTGTTGTTGTTTGTGATTATTGATGTGTCATGATCGTTAACGGATATCAGGCTCAAAAAATGTACCATAATTATAGCCCGTCCAAGTAATAAAACCTGGTCACATTTACATTTTACCCGACATGAATTGTTTTATTACCCGGCCTCAATCCATTAACTTGAGCCCAAATTATAAAAACCATAACATTTCTGGGCCCAATAAATAATAGGCTGTCCAACATTATAAATAAACATTCGGCCTAAATTTTAGTGTTAAAGCCCGGTTAGCCTAAAATTGTGTGACCCGATCCAACAATGGAGATAAATACCACTCATATTTACCCTAATCATATTATTTAAACTGCCCTATCACCTATCCCATCCTTAGACATGCTTCCATCTACAAATCGAACCACACTAACCCATCATCCATTCATTCTTCCTTATCCCTCCATAGCGAAAACGAATCACCCTTTATTTATCTTGCTTGAATCGACAAAAACCACAGAAGATTCAGGGCATTCAAGGTCCTTTGTAGGGATAAGGTAGGTTCGACATGTTTGTTGAGTCACGATCTATGATGTTAAATTTTCGTGTTTTTTCTTTTAAGGTCATGGGTGAGATTGCCACAACTCGAAAACATTATCTGAGATCACTTTAATTATTTCGTATCGAGTCTTGAAGGAGTGTGTATGAGATGGGGTTGTGATTGAAGGTTGTGACGAAGGGATTATAGGTTAAAATTTTAGTTGGATTTGTTTAATTGAGGTTGTTGTAATTGTGAGGATGGTTGATTGAAACTAATGTTGAGGCTGTCATCTCACACAGTGGCTCAAGGGTAAAGCTAGTAAAGCCACCGCTTTAGGCCCCCGAATATTTAAGGCCCCTACTGTCTAATTTTTCTAACGCCATATATAAATATATAACTTGTCACATATTTTTTTAGACATCATCTTGAGGTCTCAATATAAAAGCCCTCAATTTACTTATAATTGCTAAAATACAAAGGATATTTGATGCTTTTAATTTATGTTTATAGGTCTATTTATACTAAATCGCTTAGCCTAACTATATACATGTCCCCTACCTTGAATCCATGCATGATCAATGATTTGAAACCATGATTAAAACAACACGTAGCATGCATGTATACATTCATGGGAAAATCACAAAAATACCAAATTTTACAACTTCAATTAACAAAATACCCAACTTTATAGCCAAAATGCCAAAATACCCATAAAAATCGTAAATTTCGACACTTTTGCGAAATTGAGAAAAAAATCGAAATTTTTTGATATTTTTTAAAAATATCGCAAATATTTCTCAAAATTTGCGATTTTTTTATCTAAAATTTGCGATTTTTTTACTTTTTTTTTTTTACAAAATTTGCGATTTTTTTACAAAATTTGCGATTTTTTTACAAAATTTGCGATTTTTTTTAATCTAAATTTGCGATTTTTTTACTCTTTAGTTTTTTCAAAATTTGCGATTTTTTCTAAAATTATCGAAAATTTTCGATTTTTTTCTCAATTTCGCAAAAGTGACGAATTTTGCGATTTTTATGGGTATTTTGACATTTTGGCTAAAAAGTTGGGTATTTTGTGAAGTGAGGTTGTAAAATTGGGTATTTTTGTGATTTTCCCAACATTCATTGTATCTTAGACCAGGCGTAATAACAAAACGAAGATTAAGTCTTCGTCTAGTTGACAAGACAAGCACGCGTCTTCCTTTATTAGAGAGCCCTTCAAGCACACGTCTTAAATCGCAAAAAGGCGAGACTCAGTTGTCTTCAACACCGAGTATTGTTGAGATTAGGTGGTATTGGTCTGTAAAAAAAAATTATGTGTTTTAAAAAAAGTGTCTTATTATCGGAAAAAAAAGATATTTTTCAACAACAAAATGAATCACGAGTTAGGAGGTGTGCACGGTTGGTTGGGTCTGGTTTTTGGACTATAACCTATAACAACCGAAATATTCGGTTTTTGTAAAACCAAAAACCGAAACCGCTCGGTTTTTGACGGTTCGGTTTTTTCGGTTTCTCGGTTTTTGCGGTTCGGTTTTTTTGGTTTCATACCGTTTAAATTTGATTGTGGCTAACTTATATTAATAAACTTGTTTTACGTAGAAAATTGGTTATTTTTTTAATTTTTTTTGTCAGTATGAGCCTAATAATGTTTACACAAAATTTTTTACATTTTTATCACATATAAATGAGGACTCACACATGTGAAAATACACATTAGTATAATCATTGTCATTGTTACCGATATATTATCAAGTAAACACACGTAAACGACAAAAAAACAATTCTATATATATAGTATTAAGATTAATATTTATTTAATAATTTTTCTATCAAAATAAATATGAATTTAAATTTTAAGTTATCATTTATTTATTTATATTATATTAATTATATATTATTATAAAACTGGTTTGGTTCGGTTTTTGGACAAAACCGAAACCGAACCGAAATTTTTCGGTCGGTCGGTTTTTTCAGTTCGGTTTTTTCGGTTTTCGATTCGGTTTCGGTTTTTTCGGTTTCTTCTGCTCACCCCTAAATACGAGTGTCCGCCGTTCACATTATTTCGTTTGTTCGTTTAAACTTGAACTAGAGAAAACGAACAAGGCTTGTTCGTGATGCTTCGTTTTCAGCTGCTGTTATAGGTTATCATGAAAGAAAGTTGGATTTACTTTTTTATGTTTTTTTTTCTATACTTTTAATCAACTTTTTAGATTCTCATTGTATTTTTGGTTTGATAGTTGGATATTCTTCTAAACCAATGAATCGAAAACCTAAGTTTAAGCAAAATAAAATAAAAATCATTGAAAAGGCCTCAGTTTAAGTTTTGCTTTAGGCCTCAAGAAGGCTTGAGCCGCCCCTGATCTCACATCAACATTTATGTATTTGTTAGGCCTTGACTCAATGAGTTTGTCCCGGGTCAACTCGGTAAATACCGAGTTGACTCGGTTTGGGTTTGGTTCCAACTGACTTGTAGTTGTTCGGTTCTCATTAGAAAGTTTAGTTGTTCGGTTCCACATTAGAACGTTAGTTGTTCGGTTGACATTTGACAAGTTGTTCGGTTCACAAGAGGGATCAGTTGTTCGGTTCCCCTTGATTTTATGAGTTTTTCGGTTGTAAGGAATAGACACAGGTTGTTCGGTTGCCACCAGACTCCAAATCGTACTCAAGTCCTTTTCTTCTTGTCTTCTTCAGAAGCCACAAAAACAACCAGTGTCCTTTTTCTAAAATCATGGATCTATGTTTGTTGCATTTTCAAACCGAATGGGACCAAGAACAAATAAGCTCAAAAATAAGCTTGCAAATAAGTCCAGAAAATAAGCTTATCAAGAGCTCAAATAAGCTGTTAAAATGAAGGACAGATTTTCGGATAAGATTTGGAAAAAATGGACCAAAAAAATAGAAAAAAAACTGTTATAAGACAGTTTTATAACAACATAAAAAAACTGATTCGTGCACTTTTTAACAGAAAAAACAACAACGAAATAAGCTTAAAATAAGCTCAAAATCACGAAACCCAACAAACACAATACAAAACACCCCCGGTTAGTTCTGATACCACATGTTAGATGATGTCATACGGGTTGGAGTTGGATAAGCATTGGATGATGTTTATTTAAGTAAGTTAAGAGTCATAATTATGTTAGGATTATATTTATCTTTTTTACTAGATTAGTTTTAATGTTCTAGTTATTAACTTTTAGAGTCGTAGTAGGATTAGCATTCGTCTATTATAAATAGATTTCATTGTTTATGTTTTTTAGGTTTTATGTTATGTTTTGTTTGAATTAAATTAATTAAAAGAGTCTGAGAGAGTTTCTCAATTTTTAATGTTTTATCCGTGTGATATTACTTATTTGTGTGATAATTAATCAATTATCCTCATCCGAAAATACGAGTATCCAAATTGTCTATAATCTTTAGGCTTGTCCCACATCACTATATGAAAACCCAAACTGAAAAAATCGAACCGCCCCATAATGGGTCTAACATAAAACCGTAATTTCAGATATCTGAACTGAAAATTTTTATCTGGAATTTTGGATATCTAATTAAAAAAACATAGGTAAAATAATTGGTCTAACATTAAACTGTCAACGCAAATTTCGGATATTAAAATTTATCATATGACTAGCCATTGACAAATCCCTTGAATTATTTAAATTAACAACAAAAAATAATTGTCAAAAATGTGTCATTTCATATTTCCACTTTAGTCCACAAGAATCTATAAGACGACTCTGATACAATTATGAATTCATGATCGTATTTATCTCTTTTAAAAAATTTTATATTTTAAATAACTTTGTCTAAATCAAGATAAAGATATAATTTTTATGTTGATCAAACCTAACATCAAGTGAACTTCCAGTAACATTTTTTTATTACTGTTGAGGTTTATTAAAGGTCCCACATGTTTTAAAGACTATTTCATCAAGGGGAGCAGCTTTGAATACAACAATACAACCATTATATAAGTCGACTAGTTTGTGGGAAAGGCATAAACCTTGCCAACCTCAGTTGCATCTTATAATCGCTGTTGATTGGCATCCACATTTGTCCTACGTCTAACTTTGTTGAAATGTTTTCAGTTGCTCTTCTTGTAAGCGAATTTGAGTAGGCTCAAAGTCCACTACGATGAGTTGCTCGTTTTCAGAAATTTGGTATGGTGCAGTTGAAAAGGCATGAATGGTGTGACTCTTATCTAATTTTATACTTATGGTGTAGGTGCCGAATTTTGGATACACCTTCACTGTATTTGTTTTTCCAAAATCAACTCGAAGGCTCACTCGTACTTCTTCAAGTGATATTGTGCCATTGTGTATAATACCTTGGCATGCATATATTGCACGTCAAGAGTTTAAAGGTACGGATGACTTTTATCTAAAATGTGGCTTCCTATATGTACAAGAAGATAATATAGCAAAGTAAAAGAATCAAAATTATCAGGAAGAGTATGTACACTCCTGGTCTGGATTACAATGATTCCGTGTTCATTGGTTCTTGAATCATTTTCACCTCTCTATATCAGACAAAACAAGAAATGTCATCATACAATTGATTAATTTTCTAAATCTAGTATGCTTCTTTCTTTATTTCTCTCAATCTTTCTATACTGTAATTACATCTCGAAGATTATAATTTTAATTACAATACACAATTTTTTAGGATTCGACTTGAAGATGGCCGCCAGGGTTGTGGAGTTAGTGGATATGTTTATTG
>BQNB010098223.1:0-21877 GCA_026074375.1 Tanacetum coccineum
CTTGTCCAAGAAAGGGAAAGTAGTGTCAGGAAAAGCAGCAATAACTCTATCAAACTTCTCCTTAGCATCGGGAATGAAACCAACAACTCTATGAGATAACCCTCTGAACTCCTCATCAGTACGAACCATGCGCAGCCCACACTCGACTCCAACACTAATCGCTGTATTCAACACCCCCACAAACACTCGGCTAAACTCACTACTCTTAAGGAACCTTCGGACAAGTGGAGTGAAATCTGACTGAAAGAAAGAGGTAATGCTGCCCTGGATCTCCTTAGCTTGCCTCTCACGATGCTTTAACCGTGACTTAAGCTCTTCCTTAATCTTTGCCTTCTCCTTTGCAAGAGTGTCCCTCTCACTCCTATACTTCCTATGTTTCTTGTCCCAACTGCCTTAGACTTAAGGGCCCCCAGCTCAGCCTTTAACCCAGACACCTCCTCACTAGCACGAACAGTAGACTCCTTATGTTGCTTAAGGTCAGTATTTTATTTCTTAATGATCTGTGTCTGCTGTGCACACCGTTTCGCGAGACGCTTAACTTCTCTTAAGGAGTGGTCATAACGAGCATAAAATGCGTGCCCATGAGTAATCAACTGACACTGTAACACGCTCATATGATCAGACAACTCAACTGAGGAGAGCTCGTACAATCGATGAGCGTAGGAAAACGATCAATAGCAGTTCGGCAAACCTGGGGATCCTTATAAAGCTCTTTCATCCACAAACCAAGATTTACTCCATGAATCTCGTCTCAATCGTCCTTGGTGTAGGGAGGAGACTCACATCCATTATTTTCGTCATAGGGATAAGGAATGTAATAAGGCCCAGGGACAAAAGAAAGAAGATCCCTTTCAAGCGCATCCCTAACAGTATTGCTAACTCGAGCTTCAAAATAAGAATCAACATTGCCATCACTAGCAATCTCGTCAGCACCAGCATCAGTATCCAGGGTCTGAGTACCAGGAGCCAGCACAGCCTCCTGAGCAGGAGAAGATGCATCCCCGTCAACACCTGCATACAAAAAAAAGCATATAAGACAAAGACCTAGTGTAATTGAAAGCAAAAGTAAATGAAGAGACAAGCTTACCATGAGACGCGTGAGAACTGGATCGGGTAGTCCTCCTCACATCCCTAGACAGCTCAGCATGAGCTTCGACTTCCTTATCTGGAAGAAGAATGGGAGGATAAGTCACATCTAGCCCAAGGCTCGGATCAAAAGTTTGAAGTGGGATAACGTTTATATGCTCACATTGGTCAACATCGTTGAGGTTCCCAACGTCTTCCACGGCAAACTCTAACCCATCACGCTGATCATCATCATCAAGAGTACCATCATCAGTCTGCTCGACCTCATCTCCAGCTGCTAACCCACTAGAGCCTGCCCCAGACACTTTTTGACTCAATCTGGTCCTTTTGGTCGTATTGGTAGATATCTTTGGCCTGGTAGAGGTTTTTCGCTTGGCCGATTGATCAGCCTTTGCGACTACATTGCGATCAGGTTGGGTAACGGCAATCTCCTCTGGGGAAGCACGTGGGATAGCAGTACCTACTAGAGCAGGCGGTGTGGTGTGATCAACAACTCTACTCAAAATAGAAGTCCCTAGCTCATGTGGTTACTCCCGTACTATGGCCTTCTCCAAGGAAGGCATGCAAAGAAAGTCATGGATACTCATAGCTGTAAAAAAAAGAGGGGAGTGGAAAACTTCATTAGGTATGGTAAGGAAAGCTATGCAACAACACTTCGTAAAATATAATGAACCCCCCTACCAGTGTTATCAGAACGTCTCAGCACGAGATCACACATCGGGTTACGCCAAACCCTACTAAGCCCAGATCAAACCAACACCCCCTCCGGGATGTCACGAAGCTTCACAATGTGAGACTTTAGTCGGTCAACATGTTCCTGATTAAAGTCGGTAGGAATCTTATCTGTAATACATGAATCAGGATGTCTCCAAGGCATGTGGAATGGAATAGCCCTACGATCTATCAGGAAAAATTTCTCTTTCCACTGTTTTAACCCAGACTTAGTAACTTCCATGCACACAGGTGCAGAACCCCCACATTTCGCAAAAGAAAACCAATCCCCCTGCTTAGAAAGTGTTTAAAATACCTGAAATAAAGTAACCGTATGCTCTATGTATAAACTCCAACAGAGAACCTCAAATGTAATCACCTTGCTCAAATGTAATCACCTTGCGTTAGGGTTTCAATGTACAAATCTAACAAGAAGAGACAAGTATATGATCTTGGCAGGAAATGAAGGTGTCATTTAAAAGACATCCGAAAGATGTGTTAATACTAAAAAAGCCTTTAAAGATCTGTTTTTATACAAAATGTATAATTGACAGTTGAAATATATTTGGAATTTAGATATACAAAATGCATAATTGACAGTTGAAATATATTTGGAATTTAGATATAGAAAATGTATCTATGTTATATTGAATGCTTATTACCGGTCATCTTAAGTAAAAAGTCGTCTCAACATGTACCTAATACTGAATGCTTATTGGCCCAACGGTATGTAAGTTGTCCATCAACTACAAGAAAAAGGAGAACGGGCGAAGAAAGTTTCCCCGGTGACATATGTCGCCGGGGAAACTCCACTAAACGACAAAAACACATCCGACGTGGCAGTAATTGTGGTAGACTTTTTGGTTAAATTTGACCAAACGTTTCCTCGGCGACATGTCGTCGGGGAAAGTGTGGTCCAAGTTTGACCATCAAAAATCTTGGCGGTAATTTTTTCCGCTCGACTTTCTCCGACGACATGTCCACGGGGAAAAGTGTGAACATAACTATGCATCATTAACTAAAGTCATTAGTGGTTACGATTGTGGGGAGACGTGGCCCATACTTTCCCCGGGGACATTCCATACTTTTCCCGGCGACATGTTCTTTGGGAAAAGTTTATACACAATTGACCAAAACGTGGACTAAAAAAAATTTGCGGGGTATTTCCCGCCAACAATTTTCTTGCGACATGTCACCGGGGAAAATTTTGACCAAGTTTGAACTTGTTTCAGTAGTGTGATTAACAGTAATGACGGGGGTGAAGTGGCATTTTGTTTTCCCGTGACTATATCCCGATATTAAACTACAAAATCACTTGTCATTTCTGAACTTTCTAGTTGGTTCGAAAGCTTTCGAAACTGCTATTAAGGTTTGTTACGCTTTCGAAACCACGTTGTGCGTACTTAAACTAACAAAGTATTAAAACATATGAATTACATTACAAATCGATAAGCGTTCAAACATTAAAGCATACGAATTACATTACAAAGTCGATAAACGTTCAAACATTAAAACATACCAATTACATGACAATTGGGGTGTTATCTCCTTCGACTCATCCGTTGAAAATCTCATGTACAACGAAAGCATCTCGACTCATCCGTTGAACGTCTCATGTACAACGATACCATCTCGACTCCACCGTTGAACATCTCATGTAGAACGATCCCATCTTGACTCCTCCGTTGAACAAAGTAATGTATAACGATACCAACTCGACTCCTCCTGTGAACATTTTATCTATAACGAACATTCTCGACTCCTCTAGTTGAACACTCATTATAAACGATACACTCTATCGAATCCCGTTGAACATCTCATGTATAACGATAGCATCTCGACTCATCCGTTGAACATTTCATGAATAACGATACCATCTCGACTCCTCCGTTGAACATCTCATGTAAAATGATAGCATCTCGACTCATCTATTGAACATCCCATGTACAACGATAGCATCTCGACTCATCTGTTGAACAACTCATGTACAACGATAGCATCTCGACTCATGCTGTTAAACATCTCATGTAAAAAAAAAAAAAATAAAAAAAAAAATAAAAAAATAGAATCGATAGAATCCTCGACTCATCCGTTTGAACATCTCACGTACAACCATTAGCATCTTGAGCTCCATTCATATGAACAACACATGCTACATAGTATACCATCTCCACTTCAATGCCGTTGAATATCTAGACTGTAACGATAGCATCTCGACTCATCCGTTGAACATCTCATGTACAACGATAGCATCTCGACTCATCTGTTGAACATCTCATGTATAATGATAGCATCTTGACTCATCTGTTGACATCTGCATGTAAAAACTATATCACTCACTTCATCGTTGAACCATCTTATCTGTAACTATAGCATCTCAAGTCCGGTCCATGAACAATGCTCATAGTATATACGATACCACTATCAATCTCCATTGAACATCTCATGTATAACGATACCACATCGACTCCTCCGTTGAACATCTAATGTATAACGACACCATCTCGACTCCTTCGTTGAACATCTTATATATAACGATAGCATCTCGACTCCTCCGTTGAACATCTTATGATAACGATAATCGTCTCGACTCATCCGTTGACGAGATGACTAAAAAAGAGGATCTCATGTACAACTATAAATCTCGACTCCTCCGTTGAACATCTCATGTACGACGATAGCATCTCGACTCATCCGTTGAACATCTACATATGAATTACATTACAAATCGACTCCTCCGTTAAACATCTCATGACAACGATACCATCTCGACTCCTCCGTTAAGCATCTCATGTACAACGATACCATCTCGACTCCTCCGTTGAACATATCATGTACAATGATAGCATCTCGACTCCTCCGTTAAACATCTCATTTAGAACGATACCATCTCGACTCCTCCGTTGAACATCTCATGTACAACGATACCATCTTGACTCATCCGTTTAACATCTCATGTATAACGATACCATCTCGACTCATCCGTTGAACATCTCATGTACAACCATACCACATCGGCTCATCCGTTTAACATCTCATGTACAACGATACTATCTCGACTCATCCGTTCAACATCTCATGTACAACAATAGCATCTCGACTCCTCTGTTGAACATCTAATGTATAACGATAGCATTCGACTCATCCGTTGAACATCTCATGTATAGCGATACCATCTCGACTCATCTGTTGAACATCTCATGTACAACGATACCACATCGACTCCTCTATTTAACAACTCATGTACAACGATACTATCTCGACTCATCTGTTGATCATCTCATGTACAACGATAGCATCTCGACTCCTCCGTTGAACATCTAATGTATAACGATAACATATTGACTCCTTCGTTGAACATATAATAACGATACCATCTTAACTCATCCGTTTAATATCTCATGTACAACGATACCACATCGACTCATCCGTTGAACATCTCATGTACAATGATACCATGTCGACTCCTCCGTTGAACATCTCATGTATAACGATACCATCTTGGCTCATCCGTTGAACATATAATGTACAACGATAGTATCTCGACTCATCTGTTTAACATCTCATGTACAACGATACCATCTCAACTCTTCCATTGAGCATCTCATGTACAACGATACCATCTTATCTCCTCCGTTGAGCATCTCTGATTGTGCATGAGCAAATTAATTGCAGATGCGCGTACACTCGCTGAGCAAGCACGAGTTGAGGCTCAGGTAACATTAGCATTATTCACTATTTTGTTGCTAGGAATGAGTTTCAAATTGTACTAATTTTTCTTATTCACATTGATCAAACAGTGCATACTGCATAGTAACACCCAATCATGCATGATTTAAAAGTGCCAAATGAATCCAAAGTACAAATTTCTTACATAGCCTGGACAAATCAATGCTACTTCATAGTTTTAAAAAATCCAGTGACACCAATCATGCAAATGAATTGAATTAGCCATTTTGGGTTGAAACTGATCGTATATGCTAGACTATAATAAAAATGGGTTGTTTGAGTTGAAATGGGTTGATTTCTCCCTTTTGCTACTCCCTCCGGACTAAATTATTATAATCCCTCTTGAATAAACGAAATTATTCCCTCTTTTCAAATCATAGATTTTGTCTCGCCTCTATTTTTACCAAAAATCAAACTGTCCCTCCAACCTTATCAACCTCACATCTCAAACTTATCTTTTCATTTCATATCTTGGTCTTCAATTAAACCAAAAATGTCTCCATTATTGATCCTTGCTAGTCACCTCCCACCGTTCGTTATTCATACCCTCACCACCACAGGTCATGGCGATTCATAGTCGTCACTCCTGATTTATTGTTCGTTAGTCATACCCTCACTACACCGCCCCACAAGGTTCTTTTATTGTTCTTTTATCTGCTATTTCTTTATTTAATCATCCGTCCCTAAATAAGTGTCCACTATTGACTTTCGAAGTCATCCTTCTTCAACTTTGACTTTAAATTATTTAGTTTGTGCTATATAATACTTGATGAAAATCATATCCATGAAAATACATTGAAAACCCAATCTATTCATATATTTTGCATCAAGTATTATATAACACAATCAAAATAATTTAAGGTCAAAGTTGAAGATGAATGACTTCAAAAGTCAATAGTGGACACTTATTTAGGGACGGAGGGAGTATTATGTAATTAACCATTTTGCTATTATCTATATAGAAAACTTACAAAGAAAAGCTATTGATGAAACATGGGATAGATAAGTCTCGGCATCCACGACTAAGGTTTACTTCTTATTTGTTAATTTCTCTAAAAACGTCTCCTGATTTCATAGTCACCTCCCACCGTTCGTTAGTCATACCTCACCACCACATGTCATGACGATTCATAGTTGTCACTCCTGATTTCTTGTTCGTTAGTCATACCCTTACCACCACAGGTTCTTTTAACTGCTATTTCTTCATTTAATCATCAAATTTAAGGTGTTTATGGGTCAATTTAGTGTTTGGCTTTTTTAGGCATCGGGGTTCATGTAAGCCCTAATTTTTAAAAGCTTGTAACATGCGTTCTGCTGCAATTTATGCTCAATACAAGGTAGCCTTTTGGAATATATTATCATTTACCGTTAAATTTCTAGCACTTTATTTCTAGCACTTGATGTTTATGTTACTGGAAATTTAATATCTTTTTGTATGAAAGTTTAATAGTGCATAGTTTGCATAATATTAGACAAGTTGCCCATGTAGTATTGGATTTTTGGATATTTATGTCTGATTGGTGACACTGTGTTTGTTTCAGAATCCATATATTATCCTTATAAGTAAGTTGAAATTGATCGTATTGTGTTGAAGCACGTCACAAGGGGTCTAAATGTGTTTCAAGGTGTGTAAGTACTTACTTCAAGAAATAGAAATCCATTTATGTTAAACCAAAGTATATATGTTTCATTTTTATATAACAGATGGTTAACCTTTTGTTCTTGTATATGTACCTAAACCATACTTTCATGTGCAGTTTTGTGGTTTATTAGGAAGAGATGTCTTCTCCAAAGAATAATACGGAGTAATGTCTTATTTACGTAGGTAGTGGCAAGTGAATACATAAACTGTTAGACATACTTTTCTTGAATATTTTGTTGGATTTGTATATCTCGGCTATTTTGTATATACATTTTGAATGTTGTATTAATACTCTATGTTGGAGATTATTGGATTGCTTTAGAGTAAATTGCATAAATCGTCCTTTAATTTTGACCAAATTGCATGTTTCATCCCAAAAGTTATCAAAGTGCAAGGATCGTCCCTGTGGGGAAACCTTTGGTGCAAGTATTGTCCCTGCGGGGACGATACTTGCAAAAAAGGTTTCACCAAATGTTTCTCCACAGGGACGATACTTGCACCAAAGGTTTCCTTAGAGGGACGATCTTTGCACTTTCGTAACGTTTGGGACGAAACATGCAATTTGGCCAAACTTTAGGGATGATTTATGCAATTTACTCATTTCTTTACTTGAATTGAATTTATGAGATTTATGTAAATATATGTGTATATTGTTTATTACTGTATTATTTGAATACGCACCTGCAAAAAAATTTCCACCTGGGTGCCATGGATTCTTTGCCAAGGTTGACCTGGTCAACTCTATAAATGAGTTTCCCCGGGGACATGTCATCGGGAATTCTCTCATATGTCGCCGGGATGCTTGTACATGGTTGACTTAGTCAACTCTAATTAATGACAAAACTAATTAGTTAATTAATTAACTGTTAATGGCAAAACTATCCCCGACGATATGTCGCCAGGAAAAACCTTCGACGACCCAATGTTTTTGTTGACCAAAAAATGTGTGGGCCCGTCGTTATCGCCGGGGCAAATAGCCGGGGAATGAATCCCATTGGAGCCTTCCCCGTCATGTATTCCCTGACGACATGTCCCCGGGGATAGTTTTCCCCGGTGACATGTCCCCGGGGATAGTTTTCCCCGGCGACATGTCCTCGGGGATAGTTTTCCCCGGCGACATGTCCCCGAAAAGCTTCTTATGTTGCCGCCAGGGATTGCAGGGAATGTTGTAGTGAAACCCAGAGAGGCTGTGTGTTCAAGTCTCTGTGAAATGTGAGATAGATGATGTAGGTTGTAAAAAATTATCGTTTTAAAAAAATGCTTAGCAAGGTCTTACAAATTTATCAACTGGAAATCTGACATTAGTGTTGTAACAGGACTAGGAATGGACGAATGGTCATTGTGAATTAATGGGACCTTTGACATATAAGGTATACAGATAAATTAAATCTGAAATTGTATTACAAACCTGGCCCTGTTGCGCGCTTTTTTGTAGGATACAAGGAATTGAATTGTCACCATCCCTACATCAAAATTATTTGGATTGTCAATCAAATCTTTTGATGTACATGCATGGCTCTTATTAAATCCCAGCTTTACATTTTGGTGTGTGATCAATAATTGTAGTGCAAGTAGGTTGGTATTGAAAGGATTTATCAAACTAAAGGTGCCATGAAGGTTCTTTAGAGAGTTGTAATGATATATTCCTATATATAGTAAGTTGATGATAGTACAATACTAAATACTTACAAGACTTTCATCATCAAAATGCATTAAATAGTTACCCTCATCACACGTTCCCGCTGATCACGCGTGAAACACCACTATGATGGCTGAGGACCACGGGTGAAGGGACGATAAAAATGGGTGATTCAATGGTGGTGACCACCAAATGAAATTAAAATGGTGAGGGTATTTTCTTGTGTATGTATGTGTGTTGTGGGTCATCATTATGTTTAAGTAAGTTATAAGTAAATAGTAAGTAAGTGGTAAGTAGAAAGGTGAAGTTGGCGAAAATAAGGATGCTACGATGCTTACGTGGAGGTGGTCGTGACAACCACCAGTTCCCGACCTCATAGTATTTAGTACAATACTAAATACTTAAAAGTTTAAACATGACGAAAGAGTTCTTTTTGGTTCCATGCTTCGTATTTTTTTTATTTTACTACGACTTGTCAAATTTCATATTTTGTGTTTTGTAAATTTTGTCTTATAGTTTTATAATAAAAAATTTATAAAAATAACAAAGGTTAAAAAATATAGAAAGATATTACAATCATTTTAGAGGTACCAATAACGTATCTCTATAATCATATGAGAAATGATGGGCATAACTAAATGTATGTCTAAACATGCATGTCCTTAGTTGATTGATTTGTAAGAGGGGCCCCTCCTTAGTAAATGATTTACATATAGTTTTAGGCATACTTTTAGATGCAAGTTTAGCAAGGATACTCATTTCTCTAATCATATTAAGATCATTATCTTAACATAGGGTTGAGCATTATAAATAGCAAACTGAGAAATCGAACTGAATGAATTTTGGTCTGGTACTCGATAGTACATAGTCGTATTCAAATCCGATAGTTTTCTAGATGATGCAAAGTACATTTGTTTGGTAGACGATGATAACATTTACACTTTTAAGGTACATGAAGAGTTTGCTCCATTTGTTTAGTCTCCTTTTCTTAAACAACATTTTTCTAGAGTAGTTGTTAGTGTGTGTCATGGATTAGTGTGTATGCATGGTTTTCAAAATGGTTATAAGGAATGGATGCTTGTTATTTGGAACCCTTCGATTGAAAATTCGTTTGGTATTTGTTGACCTTACGTATCACTCTTACACTTTTAATTATGGTTTTAAGGTTTGTCCCGTCACTAAAGATCCTACGTTGTGAAGATTATACAAACGCACAACAAGCCTTGGCATGTTGAATTTTTTACATTGAGTTTACGTGTTTGGAATGTGACTCCAAGTAGAAATTTGCCTCATGAGTCAATTAGACTTTGAAAGTCCCAATTCACACGTCTATATAGAATATAAACACTTATCTAATGTAAATAACACAAGTAATAACTTTTCAAACGTGTAATGCTTTATTGATAAGAATAAAAGTATTACAATGTATTATGGATCGCACAAGTTGAATGCCAATGTAAGATTACCCTTTGAACAATTAAACTTGACAATGAATCAAGTTTACAAGCGAACTTGTATAGACCCTCTGATAGGATCAGCGGTCTATTGTATAAGTTTGACAAAGGAGTAAATGACTATAATAACAACAATAAAAGCGATGAGATTTACTCCTTACAACATTCTCTATTTATACTAATACGAGGTTGTATCCTTAGTGGGGGCAGTTGCTACGTGTCAAGAATCCTGTGGAGGACGTACGAGGTATTTAATGCACGTCCATCCTTGGAAACATCCCGCCCATTCTTTAGTGAACAGTTCTGTCAACTGTTCACTACTTTTACCAACTTCGTACTTGGTACATGCTTTAACTCAAATAACCTTTTGTCCCGCCATAATATATTATTGAGTTTCCCGCCTAACCCAGTCTTAGAAAAAAGCTTAAGTTCAACTTGTTCTTCTTCAAAGGGTAACAGGATAGTCAGAGTATTGCCACCTCTGACTGTCCTTAAAACCACAACGTATTCCTTCTACATACCAGCTGATATTCATCCCAGCTGACGAGTATGTCTTCAAGTAATCTTCGACTTCCTTGACGATGTCTTTAACTTGAATACGTCTGAGGTTGCTCGCTGAGGCTTTGCACTCAGCGAGTCCTTCAATACCCGCTGATGTCTATCAGCGGGTCTTTCAATACTTAGCCTAATTTCTGTTTAAATCTAGGCAAAGATTATTGGGCTCTGAATTGGCCCAAAAATCTCCCTCTATTTGAATATAAATTATGCTAAGTAAAAAAATTTACAGTAAGTGAGACACAGCTTCTTCTTACACATAATTTAACAAGGCATAGAAAAAAAAACTTTATTCATTCATTACATATGTTGGCCTAAGCCATCTAAGTTATCTTTTACAACTTTCCTAGCCTCAGTAACATCATTTCTAGCCTCTATTGTCAGCTCCAATTTTGCGAACATATCTTCTGCCTTTGGAATATAAAATGAGACATTTTTGACAATAATTTTTTGTTGTTAATTTAAATAATTTAAGGGACTTGTCAGTAACTAGTTATATCACAAATTTGGATATCTGAAATTCGTGTTGACGGATTTATGTAGACCTATTAGTTTACCTAAGTTTTTTCAATTCCGATATCCGAAATTAAGGATAAAAGTTTTCAGTTCAGATATTCGAAATTTCGGTTTTATGTTAGACCCATTATGGGCCGGTTTGATTTTTCATATAGATCCTAAATCGAACCAAAATTGTGTTTTTAAAAATCAGAACCACACCATCGGTTTTAAAATTAGTTCGGTTTTTCTCGAGGCGGTTTTTTCGGTTTTGTTGCTCTCCCGTAGTTTTGATGGCAAATACACTTTTTTAACACATTAGTGGATTAAATAACATTTTCGTGATACAAAATCTAGTGACCGGGTTCATTTTGAAAAAAAATATCGGGAATTTAAATTTTTTTTTGCATTACGCGATCATCATCGATCGGGTTAGTGTGGACTCCAGGAACACCCTAGGTCCACCCGTGTTGTTATAGATAGGTTTATTTATCATGGTGCTTATGAGAAGACTTTCGTCGATGATGATGATGAATACACATATGATTGTGTAATTTGATTTGATTACTAAGGAATTCAAAGTGGTAGACCTAGATACCTAGCATACGAGCTATAAGGACCTGTGTCCGTGTCTAAGCTAAGGGAGTCTTTTGTTGTGTATGGATCTATTTATGTTGAAAAAGCAAAATGTTGTGGTGTATGGGTGATGGAGCATGGTTCGTCTTTTAGAAAGCTATTCATAATTGGAGCACCAATATATTATATACTTAGGTTTAGGAAGAGCGGTGAACCTATATTTGAAGTTGTAAAGGAGTTGGGAGTTTCTACATATAATATTTACAGAGTTTCTACCGTTGATGTTTACAACCCCTACTCACAACATATCAAGAATCTTGGGATCAATAGACTAAATGGCTTATTCTTTATGGGCTTTTATAATGAATCACTACTTTTGCTTAATCACTCGGATTCACGTATATATTATTACAATAACTGATAAAAATGATGACGACTATATTTCAAGGGGATTATTTTGTAGTTGAGGAAAAATATCACTTTCATATATTTAGTGTTTTTATCATTGATTTAATGTTGTTAGGTAATGTCCTTTATCAAATCTTATGCGATTGTAGATGCTACATATTTTTTTTTCAAATATGCGATTGGTAGCAAGGTTAGTAAATTGGTACTATAAAGTTTAATACGATTTTTATTTTTCCTTGGATAGTATTGTTTCTGTTTCTTATCCTTGATTGATTTTTGAGAAGGGGGAATATCTATAGATGCCTAATTGCTTTTGTAATTAATGATGAATAAGCGTTTTAGATATTCATTACATGTTGAAATCTTATTAGCATTCTTTACTTTGTTACATTCTCCTCTCGTTTTGCTTGGGGTATATTTTGAATAATTTGTAAATACGAACATGAGTTTATCAGTCACTCAATATGCAACATTTGAATGTATAAATGCTTATGTGTAAACAAGAATTGATATTCATGTACTTTGACTTAGGTTTAGAGGAGTAAATGCATTAGCAGTATATGGCGATGTTTGAAGAAAGTCATGAGTTTTTCTTTAAATAAAACTTATAGTCAAGAGTGAAAGAATTTAATATGTAAAACATGAAAGTCTTGCATGTTGTGAGGCAACATATACAATTTCCCAATTATACCATTCAAAGTTTGGATTGTGTAGGTGAGATGGCTATGTATCTTGGTACGTGTTGAACTCAGTTCTGCTTGGATCTCGCTCCCTCGTGATTGTGTCTCTAAATTGGTTTTGATATGTTGTGTCTCGTATGGAAGTCTGTATTATCATGTTATGTGGCCATGAGAAATGTCTATGATATTTATAATTTGACTCATTGTTTGGTTCTTGATATATTTCACTTTTTACCCGAAAAAAATAAGTCTAAATAATGTATCAGCAAGTGAAACAGAGCTATTACTAACAATGTTTACATCAGTTTGTATGCTCTTAACGTTCCAACAATAGTTGGTATATCCTGAAATGACAACTACATACGTGTTTTAGACAACTCAATAATAAAACATAATTCTTTTGTGTGTCTTGTAATTTTAAGGGGTGTTTGTTTTGGCTTATATAGCCGGTTTATGGCTTATTTGGTTTTGGGCTTATGTTTCATAAGGTCACTTTTTGTGGCTTATTTAAAAAAAATCGGCTTATATAAGTTCATTATGTCATAATAAACTTATTATAGTACATCCCAAAATAGTAATATAGACGTATTGATTAATATGATTAGTAGGTCCCATTGATATATGACCACACGGTGCAATGGTGAGTGAGGCTCGCCAGTCTGACGTGGCCCTTCGCCAATTGCTCGCCACTGCACCTCTCCCTTTAACACATTTGAGCTTCACCACTATATTCGCCAGTGAACTAATGAGCGCTAGATTGAAAAGAGTGTTTTTTTACCATTGCAAGTGTAACGGTAACTTTTTCAATTTAAAGGAAAAAAAACTTTACCACTTTTCTCTATATAAGATTATAAATCATTTCATATTACAATTTTTACACACACAAAATTTACTTACATTTTTAGATCTAAATTTTGGTAGTTTAAAGATTATTTACTGTTTTAATCTTGAAGATCTGATTTGGTCTCAAACTTTTAAGTTGGTTTATAGTTTAAGATTCCTTCATTGGTTGTTGATAAAAGCAAGAGAAAACATAGTAATAAGAACAAAAAATGAGTAACGAAATGGCTCGTTGGTTTCTAGGTGGCATCAAGTTAAGTTACTGCACTACAAGTTAAGTTGGTTGGTGCAAGTTGGATGGCTCGTTGGTTGTGTTTTTTTAATTAGTTTTTGTGGTGGGTTTATGTTTTAATTGGGTATGATGATACACTGATACCCAAAAGTGTAAGTTATTGGCAGGTTACTCGTGAGGGTGTTTTTGGATAAATTAATTGGTTGTAAGTTAAGTAGGAAAAAGTTGATGTGACGCAGAAGTGACAATAACTTGCAAGTTACTGCACATTGTTCTTTAAGCTTACACAAAAACGTCCTATATGGTGAGTTTATATCGTTACACATAAAGAATTTTTTGTATCAAAGAAACAAGTGTGTCCCAATTTAAGCTGATAGAAACAAACATAAAGAAATCGAAGATTAACTTGCACAATTTTTTAGAGAAGATAACATTTCTGTTTATTCTATATGATCCGAGAATAAATAAATAAAGTAAAAGACGAAAATACATTGTCCAACAAATACAATTTAATTTAGAGGGAATTGCATATATATATTCCACTCAAAATTGCATATATATTCAGCCAAAACTCAAAATTACATATATATCCTCCCAAAGACATAAAATTGTCATATATATCAAAATGATTATTTTACATATATTTAATAGCAAAAAAAAAAGCTGATAATTATTATTGATATACAAAATGACGATTATACTCTTGTTCTTATCACAAACTTAAAACATCAGTTCCTCTCAACACACATATTTTTTTACAATATTAAACCCTAAATCTGATCAAGTAAATCATAATTCTTTTGATTGTATTGACGTTAGTTGGTTCGATTGATGTCAAGTCATTGGTTCGATTGATGTCAGTTTCGAAACCATGGAATTCTTTTATTGACAGCTCTTAGTTTATCAAATGTTACGGCGCCCGTCACACGCAAACACATAGTCATATTCTAATTTCACCATCGGGTTCTGAGGACTACATGTTTATCTATTTGGTAGACGATGATAACGAAACTTTTAAGGCGTAACAACAAGAGCTTGCTCCATTTGTTGTGTCTCCTTTGCTTAAACAACTTAAACAATATCGAGTTACGAAATAACACAAATTTACAAAGTTACGAAACAACACAAATTTAGACAAAACATCCGATTTATTAGTTAGCGGATAAACCCGAACAAAATGCGAATAATGATCCAAAAATAAAACATAGTATTTAAAACCCGAAAGACTTGGAATGGGCGAAGTCCACACATCCGAGTGAACAATGTCAAAACAATATGTAACCAAAGTATTGGAACTAACAAATGAAAGCTTCATGTGCTTGTCAAGCTCACAAGCATGACAAAGAACATAATGTTTCTCTTTATTACACGAAATAAAATTACGAGAAACAAGACGGCGTAACACTTCACTTCCTGGATGTCCAAGTCGTTGGTGCCACGTATGCTGACTGGTAAGAAAGGCATGAGGAATTGGAGAGGGCTTCGTGACAGGGTGATAACATCAAATAATTAATACTTTTTAATATCAAATTCCCTATAAAAATGCTTGTAAATGAGTTATAAATACTTGAAAACACTACTTAATTACTTATATATAGTTTTCAGGTACAATGTGAACCATTTGAGCAAAAGACGCGGGATTTGGACATGGAATGTACAAAAGTGAAGAGTTCAAGGCTTGTTACGGCGTAACATCCCCGAGAGATTACGCCGTAACATATTCTAAAGAAGAAATGAGTCATCATGCCTTTTACAGCGTAAAGCTTCTCTTACTTTACGCCGTAACATTCAAATTCTCAAGAGATGATTTATCCGAGTCAGCGTTACGACGTAACATAGGCGACAAGGTTACGCCGTAACATCAATTTAGCTTGGAGGATTGGAAGTCTACGTAAGCAAGGTTACAACGTAACGTCTCACAACTGTTACGCCGTAACATATTCGAATAGTATAAATAGAGCCCTCATCCGGCTCATTCAACATCACTCACTTCCACAACTCACTATACAGTCTAAAGGGGTGAACCAAGCCCCCAAGATATGAAGCATTTCACCAGAAGTCCAAAGGAGAAGCCATTTTACACAATTCTTGTATTTAATCGTTCAATAGCATTCACTGTAAGAACAATGATGATTCAATCCATGTTTACTTTCATTAATTATTGCATTTCTGTTACCATGAGCGGCTAAGCACTCTTAATGCCGGCCTAACCATGTATTTACTATTGTTAAGATTATTGTTTCCTGTTCAATTATGGTTCTGTTAGATATCCTTGTAGCCTTTCATTGATCCCTGGGTTTTGGTAGTATAGAGGGTGGCTTGGATCTTGTTAATCCTGTTATTAGACTTACCCGGTTGAACTTGGGATTAGCAGGATACTAGGGTAGCTTGGCACCTATCCCTAGTGTTGGAATTTACCATATTACTGTCTTTTCCACATTAAATACTTAAAAAGCACAGGAACTCTTTCATAGGGGGTTTATAATCGGTTTAGATTATAGAAATGGTCTTAAGGATAGTTGGGGATTAACCACTACAAACTTGGATGCCCTGCTCGTGTGATCGTAGGGGAATGTGGGATCGCAGAGGGCGTATAGGACAGACCTCAAATACCAATTCGGGTATGTCGATATTAGAACCACTAATGGAACTTATACTTGAACATTGCAAAGGAAAATGAAATCATAGTATTAATGAAATGGTTAGGTTAGCACGCTTTTCTCCCTGAATTCTTCTACCAATTTACTTTCATACATTTACTTTTCTGTAGTTATTAAAATCAACTTTAAAACCATTTATAAACGTGACACAATCAAATTAGAACTAGTACACCTTAGCTCTTGGGACGACCTCGGATTTACCAAACTAAGTCACTATATACAACTGTGTTCTCTGCCCGTTAGTGCGTGTATCGGTAGTTGAGTTTTATAAATTTAAAACTTGGTAAAATATTATTTAAAACAATTTACGCATCAAGTTTTTGGCGCCGCTGTCGGAGAGCTAAAATTAAGTTTTAATTTGAATTTACTAAACATTTTGGAAATCATAATGGCTGAGGGGGAAATCGATAACCTCACTATGGAGAAGTATCTAGCATTGACTATAGGGAACCAGGCATCGAGCGTAGTTAAACCCGAAACAGAGGGCAATGTGAATTTTGAGATAAAGAGTCAATTCTTGCGAGAATTAAGGGAGGACACCTTCTCCGGAAACTAGAACGACGATGCCCATGAGCATGTGGAGCGAGTTTTAAACATCGTCAGCTTATTCAACATTTCTGGAGTATCACACGATGATGTTATGATGCGCGTCTTCCCCATTACTCTCACTGGAGCCGCTAAAAGATGGGTGGATAGACTTTCGCCACGAACCGTCGATTCCTGGGATCTCCTTAAAAAAGCCTTTATCTAAAGGTACTGTCCACCGTCCAAAACCGCTAAGCAACTTAAAGAAATCTGGAACTTCAAGCAGGAAGGAGACGAGACATTATACCAAGCTTGGGAATGGTATAATGATCTACTATATAAATGCCTTACTCATGACATCAATAGCCATCAGAAGGTGAATATCTTCTATAATGGTCTTGGGACCATGAACCGCCAATTGCTTGACTCACAAGGGCCAATTCCTGGCATGACACCTGCTCAAGCATTGACGGCAATTCAGACTATGGCTGACCACTCCTAAAAGTGGCATGATGGTTCCTCCAGCAGAAATATAGAGAATAGTAGTAATTCTAAAGGGATCGATGCTATTGTAAACAAACTAGAAAACCTCGGTCGAGACATGAAGAAGCTTAAGGAGAACGTACACGCTATCCAAGTAGGATGTCAAAACCGCGGAGGAGCTCATCTTGACAAGGACTGCCCTCTCAATGAAGAAGTAAAAATCATTGAAGAGGCTAAATATGGCGAGTTTGGACGCCCTGCACCTTTCAGTTATGGAACTAAGTACCGTGTAGGCCCGCCTAGATACTACACATACGTTAATAATCATCCGCCATTTGGAGAAAAGAGGCCAAGCTTGGAGGAACTTATGAACAAACACCTGGAGGAGTCAACGCAAAAAAGAGCTGAAATGGAAGAATGGGTGAAGAAACTCCAGGAAAATGCCGAGATTAATACTCGAAATCAAAGCGCTTCTCTCAAGAATCTGGAGACCCAAATCGAGCAGTTAACAAAGGAATTCCACACAAAAGCTGCCAATGAAATGAACAATTCATCAATTGGCCAATGCAAGGCAATGTACGCCAACAAAGAGACACCCCGCGATAACAAGCCACATGAGGCATCATTTGTTTTTGACAAATATACACACGTTGTTCAAGAAAAATATGTGTCATCAAAAATCTTACCATGTCAGTTACCACCAAAAGAGCTGAACCCTGGAAATTTTACTTCTCCCTACACTATTGGAAGTGTAAAATTTTATGTTATAACAGATTTAGGCACTAGTGTTGATGTCATACCCAAGTCCCTGTTCGAACACCTAAAACTAGCTCGACTTAAGAAAATTAATATGCTAGTAGAAATGGCAGATATGACAAAAAGGTCTCATATAGGAATAGTTGGGAACGTCCTTGTTAAGATTGATAAGTTTTTATTTCCACCAGATTTTGTGCTATTAGATATGTTAAACACGCGTAATGAAACCATGATTCTTGGAAGACCATTCCTAGCAACTATCCATGCTGAAATAGATGTCTTTAATAGAGAAATCTCCTTAGGAGTTGGGGGTGACAGAGTTACCTTCGATATGGACAAGAAAATCCATAACTTCACAACCCCTGTAGGAAAGATTTTTATGATAAACGTAAGTCATAACGATGAATCTCCTTATCTCAATAGCACTCCGTCAGATGAGTATTCAAGATTTGAGAAATCAGAAGAGTTGCATGATGAGTGACGGAGTAGCAAAAAGACGAGGATAATTAAATCAAACACAAACCTCCCTAGTACACATTCCTGCAAGCCTGTTAAGCAAATTTACAATGGAATACTCAAAGTCTGGCCAACATGTGACCCAACTATTAAAGCAAGCAACGGAGGGGTTGAAATCTATGAGATGAATGAAGATGAAGATCTAAAAAGGTGGTACTGTTACCTTGATGGTGATAGAGAAAGTATAAAGGGAAGTGGTATATCATTTCCTGAATTCCTCTTGGTAAAATACGGGGACGCACAAAAGAAAGAGTTAACTTGGGACAATAGGTATGAGGAATGGTGCAACGAAAACTCGAGCCCAGACACTCCAACTTCAAGGTTTACTTCAGTCCAAGAAGATTATAAACCTAGACCAAAGGAGTATCCCTTCAAAGATTGGTTATTAATGAAGGTAGGACACACTGAAGTAAGTGAACCAGTTAAGAAAACTCTTTTAAAAACATGGCTCCTTGATTGCTTTAAAGAAGAGTTAGTTAAAGATCCACGATCCAGGAGTTTTGAAGACTATAAGTGGATGTTCGATTTAGAAATTGATCAGTTAGCTGAAGAGTATGAATTAGGCATAGAAAAGAAAAGGCATATGTTAGATGATATATGGGAAAACTGCAAAAAGGTACAAGGGAATAATACATATTGGTGGCTTGATTAAAAATAAGAAGAAGATGAAAGACGTGAAATGAGAGTTAACATAGAAGAATATGATCCACCAAAGGTCCATGTAGAAACTTTTGAAATTAAAAGATACGCATTTAACAGTGGCCAAAGTTTCGTCTGCGTCACTAAAGATTTGATGAATGCCTAACCATTAGGGTGAGAGAACGGGGCAAGATTCAGAGAGATGATCCGTAAAGAAGTGGACAGTGGAAGAAATGACCACGGAAAATCATAGTTTCATCTTGAGTCTAACTTAAAGACTCGGTAATAAACAAAAGTGCTTGTCGGGAGATAACCCGTCTTTTATTGTCTGCATTTTAGTTGGTTTTTGTTGGTTTCTATCTTATTTAGCAGGTTCTAACACAAGGGAAGTGGAATTCGAGGACTCCTTGACTCGTGTTCGTATGGTAACAAAGTTCTGTCTTGGTTACGCCATAACAGATATCATGACGGTGTAATGTTCTGCAATGATTACGCCGTAACCTTATTGTTTCAAATTTTCATATTTTATAAACCACATGTTTAGGGCGTAACTAATCCCATGGTTACGCCGTAAAACCTTTTCTGAAACCTAAAATGAGTTTGAAACCTTTTCAAAAGTCGTGTATAAGTAAATGAACTTTGTGGGTATGTTCTCTGGAAACCCTCACAAGACTTCACTCGTCCACTTGGGCCACCAAGTGGTTTAAAAGGCTTGTTGCATATGCTAAATGCAACCGTGATTCCTACGAAAGTGAGTTTGATTTTAGTGTATATTTATCTATAAACATGTTTATGCTTGTTGTGTCTAGTGATTTCAGGGGAAATGAGTTTGCTCTATAGTCGTGTTGCAAGATTTCATCTCTTACAGTTCTCATTTGAAGAGGAGAGCAACGCTCAAGGGAGTCTTTTGTTTTAATTCTACTCTTATTTCATAATTTTATTTTCTTAAATGTACAATATGGACATTGTACAAACTAAGTAGGGGGGGGGTATGGGAGTAGAATTATCACTTGACCTATATTTGCCTTCGATTTTCTAGTTTTCTTTAAAAAATGGTGCCAATTTTAAAAATTTTGATATGTTTTTCTTAATGAACTAGAATGAATCTTTGTCGAGTACACTATTACCCTTAATTCAATTGGTGAGGTTAAGCCTAATATTCCATTTTCATCTATTATACAAAATCCACCAAATATATGAGTGTGTCGGTAGTATTGTAGACTTTAGAACTTGGCATGTACATCTTTTTGAGACCTAATTGATTAGTTGGAATAGACGGTTCAAGAAGGAAACATCTTAGGAAATCACCCAAAAAGCCATTATGTGTGTGTTTATCGACTTGTCACACTGACATTTTGACCTCCCCGTGTGGAACCCTTTGTTGCACTCAATGTTAGTGCAAGATACCCCTAGATCACCTTGTTAAACCTATCCATGTTAAACACGATATGTTTCGTTACACCATTTAACCTTAAGCCTACCCTATAGTCTTTATTTTCTTTGTGTTGAAATATCTGGCTACTTAAGTCCATGGTTCGGGAGAATTGGTACGAAAATTTATGCATTCGTAGAAGACTTATCATTAAAATGATATATAAAGACCCCTCTGTATCATCACTTTCGATATAGTTTATCTCAAGTGGGATGACGTATGTATTATATCAAACGCTGCAGGGGCAGTAATAAAAAGATATAAACCCCTGTAGCATTTGTATATTTAAAAAGGGTTAATAGACAAAGAAGTTACTATACTTTCCCAAAAAATTCGCCTAAGTTACTCAACTTTCATTTTGTTCACTTAGGTTACTGAACTTTTGATAAACATACACCCCCATAATTTCAAAGTTAATCCGAGAAACCTGAACGTATATTTTTAGGTAAGTTAAGTAACATAAATGTCATGATTTTACAAGTTCAATGATGTTTACGTATATTTTTGCAAAGTTAAGTAACCCCAAATGTCATGTTTCATAAGTTTAGTAACCTAAGTGAACAAAATGAAAGTTTAGTAACTTAGGCGAACTTTTTGGGAAAGTATAGTAACTTCTTTGTATAATAACCCTATTAGTAAAAGGGTAAATTTTGTACATAACCACAATAAATTTGGGGGGGCCACAACCCCCTTTGGCCTTTACAAACTTCTGTCCCTGCTTACCACTAGTTGAGATGGACATGAAAGGTTCTTTTCTTGAAGTCGCGCAATCTAGATGGGCATAGTACATACATTTGTCACATTTGTAATTCCAACGAT
>BQNB010098224.1:0-25208 GCA_026074375.1 Tanacetum coccineum
AATCATAGCAAGAATTTTGCTCATGATAATAGTCTTCATTCATTGGTTGACATTGGAAGGTTTCATGAGGACCCCCGCAATTTTCACAACAAGGATATTGTTGTAGAAAACTTAGTGAAGTTTGTGGAAAATAATCAAAGTTTTGATTGAAACACGAGTCCTGATTGTAGACAAACGGGACTTGAGGTAGACAATCGTAAACGTAGTGACAATCGTTCCCACATATCTCACTAGGGTATGGTACGTATTGGGATTGTGGAGGATGGTTTGCAACACTTGGAGAATCGTTAGAAGAATACGGAGTTGAAAAATTATTTGGTGTTCCATTTCCAACTTTACAATAAGAACAAACTCCCTCGTATTCATTGCAACCACATTTTTGGCATGTACCAAGAAGATATTGTTGTTGTAAACTTTGTAAGTTTTGTAGGGGCTCACTAATGGTTTGAGTGTTGCATGGTTCCGATGAGGAATTTTCACCGGGGTTGTGTTTGACAACGAATGGCTCTCGAGGAGCATTAACAACGTTGGTATTGTCATCGGATGATTCGGAAGTATCTTGAAGGTCTTCGAAAAATTCATTTTCCACACAATATGTAAACAAATCTTTCTTAAAAAAATTTCGTAAAAGAAAACATCCATGACAATACGGACCATCAACCGGGGTTCCACACCTTGCACACCTTGCACAATTTCGAGGGGGTTTAGGAACAAGAATCTTGTCTTCAAGACCCTTTTTTGAACAACAAAAGTCTGCAGTGTACAAAACTCCACAAGTCGAGCATTCTTTAATCGCGTAAATCGGATTCAAACGATAATCGAATGACGTCATAAGAATTAAACATAAAGATGGATAAGAAAAGAATTAAATGATACGAAGAAAAAGAAGATTATTTTTGGTTTTTCGAATTTTTTAAACAACATATTTTACAAACGGACAAAACGAGATAAGACAACTTAAACCTGATAATCAGCAAGCTTCACGGTAGCTCTTCGAAAGAAAAACTCACAAAGGAGCGGAGGAGAGGGATAGCGCGAAGCTTATTTCTCCTTTCGGGTCGTAGTTCGTTGGAACAACCCTCCTTATACCCCTCTTATAGTTTGTTTAACTTTCAAAGGTGAGCCGTACCTCGCAAGTGACACAAAAGGCAAGTTTTTGAATCTTTGGTTCGAGAATTTATTGATGATAATACTTTAGTGAAAGTATTATATAATTGATGAATTTTATTTCTCGATTAAGAAAATGTTTTTATATTTTTGGTTTTTTTCTTGTTTTATAAATATATATACTAAAAAAGAAATGAAAAATATTTTTGCATTTTTATATAAAAATAGAAGAGATATTCACAAATTCAAACACAATTTGTCAAACGTAACGATAATCGTTTCACAGCCTCCCCGGCAACGGCGCCAAAAATTGATTCTTGTATTAATGAAAATGAGTACAAAGCTGGAATTAAAAAAATACAATAACTTAAAGATAACTTAAGACATTTTTAAAGTAATTTTAACTAAAAACTAAAATAAACTGGATATAACTAAAAAAAACTCTCCCCCACATCTTCTGTCTTCTCTCTTTTTTATAGGCTGAGTCTTCAAGCCTTTTGTGTTTGTTGTATTAGATGTGTGAGTGCTTCAATTCTTTCATCTCAGCCCTCCTTTTTGCTTTGTGCCCAATTCCAATGATCTTGACCCTTGAATCTTTGCGTTTTCAATGGGATTGCCAAGGTGGCAATAAGGGGTTTAGTGGAGTGAGAGTGAGGGTTTTATCCTTGGTGTTTTTCGAGTGTTGCAGGGTGTTATGGGGAGAAGGAAAAGGTAACAGGTTTTGGGTTTTGGTCATGGCGGGAACTTGGTTTGAGAGAGACAGAGTGAAGGTTTGGTGAATTGGCACATTTGGTCCTTGATGTTGTTAAGCCTTGTTGCATTCATCGTCCTTGTGTTGTTATAACTTTTGGGGACTTGGCAAATTAAATTATATTTTTCTGACTTTTATTTTACCTTTTTTGATTATTAAGTTTTCATGAAAAAAAATTAATAAAAAATACTAAGTGTTTATAAAAAATATCTGGAAAAATTACACAAATTAGTTGAGAAGATAAGGGTCCTATGAAAAATAAAAAGACTTACACAGCTTATCGAATAAGCTGTGTAATAAGCTATAACAGCTTATAAGCTAAAATGAGAAAAACACCCTTAAATAATAAACCACTTGGGACTCTAATGAAAAAGTCCCAAGGGCGCAGCGGTAGAGGTGTTGGTGAAAGGGTTGAGAGTGTTGAGGTCCTGGGTTCGAGCCCAGGCTCCCTAGGACTTCCACTCTCCCCTTTTTATTTTTTTTTCAAAATTTCTTTTTGCAAACTTGTTAAACACACAAAATTAAGCACTTTTTTCAACTACCACTTTTTATGAAAAGGGCTTAATAAGCTGGAAATGCTTATTACAAACAGACAGATTGCTTGTTATGGCAAAAGGTACACTTGGCTTTTCTTCTTAATTTTTTTTTAAAACAATTAAGCAATTGGAAATCAAAGATAAGTAAATACAGATATAAACACGAACTTAATAAGCACCCAGGAACCAAATTTAGCAAATAAGAACAGACAAATAAGCCAGAATAAGCCAATAAGCTTTTTGGCTTAAACTGCAGTCAAAATGGCCAAACAGCCTACTTTTGGCTTAAAATTAAGCCAACTAGAATAGGAGTTAAGGCTTGGGCTCATAGGGGCTTATTAATAGGCTTATTAGCTATCTAAAAAGTAAAAAGCTAATGCTTATTAACACAAATAAGCTGAGAAAGATGGGCTTAAACTTGGGCTTTTGCACCAGGGGAAGACACTAAAACTAACAGCCCAAAATTGAAACTTTGGGCTTATAAATAAGCCCTAAGACAGACCCATAAGCACTTATAAGCTATAAAAAGGAAAAGAGAACATAAAAGACTTTAAGAACAAGTAATTTAAACTCATTTTGAACAACTAATGAGCTAAAAAAATTAACTTGAAAACAGCAGTACTAACTTTTGAGTTAGTGCTGCCCAAATGGCTTTAAGCTGAAAAAGCTTTAATAAGCTAACTTTTTAGACAAAAAAAAGCTTAGGTAAGCTAATCTAGCCTAATAAGCAGATATCAATACAAAATAAACAATTAATTCAGCTTAACCCCTCAAATGAGCAAATGAGCTTATTAGCTCATTACTGCCAATCAAACAGCCCTTGGGTGGGGGTTTTATTTTTTTTGGGGTCCCCCCCCCCCCCCTTTTTAATTTTTTGGGCTTAAAAATAAGTTGGCAACTGGTATCCTAAGTCTATGAAAAACAAAAACAGATGGAGTATGCTACCTAATGAGCTTATCCTAGAATTTTTAGAACCTAAGACTTAATTTAACTTAACAAATTTTTAAATTAAAAAGTGACTGATGAAACTAAAAAAAAATAACTTACACAGTTCTTGACAATTCACAAACAACAATTGCAACACTCTTTTCTAAACAAATGCACTAAAATACTCAAAATGGACATGAAAGCATGTACTAAGAGCTACCTTAAGACAAAGATCAAAATAAGCAAATCTAAAAGAGTAAATTACCACAGGTTCAAGTCATAGGTAATTTAGACTTAAATTTTTTTGATTTTTCTTATAAAAACTCTTTAAAACTGTTTAATAGACCTAATTTAAGCTAAACTAAGCTTACCCAATGACCTTAACCCATACATGACTCCATTTGACCCATTTTGAGACTTGTCCCAAACACCCCTTAGATTTCTGAATTGGCTTTTTAAGCTGATTTTAGGGTGATTAAGGCCAATGGTCTCAAAAGTAAATACTCATACATGATAAATAAGCATAAATAAGCATATTGAAAAAGAAAATAAGCACGAATAAGCTGAAATTAAGCTAATGCAAGAAAAATAAGCTTAAATGAAAGAAAAATGACTTACCAAAGCCTTAGCTCTAAACAAGGCTATCAATGCTCATTAGAGCTTAATCAACAAAGCTCTAGCTTGTGTTTAACAAGCTAGTGAGTCCATAAGCCCATCCATATCCGGCTTATCAAACCACATTATAAGATGTGGTATTTTTTTTTTTTGGTGGATTTTTTTTTTATTTTTCTTAACTAAATAGCTTTTTTAGTTTACTTAATGAAAACAGCTTATAAATAAGCTTAATTGAGAGCTTCTTAACTCATTTAAACATTACTTAATAGCTTTAGAACTTGGAATTTAAAAACTTGGAATTTAACTCATAAACCTCAAATTCTTTATTAATGCTTTAAAAAGAGTACAATTCTGAAAATAAGCTGATAAAAGCTAAAATGACTGAACGAAAATTACAATTAAACTAAGATTAAGCTAAGATTGTGTTAAGATGCTTTCAAGGCTTACAATAGCTTTCTATTTATACTTAAACTACTAGGGTTTCAGTCTTCAGCTGTGTTTCTTTGGTGAGTGCTTCAAGTCTTCAAATCTCAGCCATTAAAATGCCCTTGTGCTTCTTTGCAATCCATCACAGCCCTTGAATCTTCTTTATCTTTGAAAAAGTTAAGGATTGCCAAGGTGTCATGGCATCATGTGACTGAGGAAGGTAGTGGAGGAGGGGGTGATGTTTATCAGTGGTTTTTCGAGGTGGGGGATAAAACGGGCGTTGTTTGGGGAAGACAATCAAAAGGGCGGGAAAGGGATGAACAGTGGTGGGTTTTTAACTCAGGGTAAAGTTTGGCTAGTTGGCAAGATTGGCCCCCCAACTTATAAGTGTGTATTGCAAATTTCGTCCCTGTGGTGTTATGAGTTTGGGGGTTTGGCAGGAATGCCCCCTCAACTCATATAAGTGAATTGCAAAGTCAGTCCATGTGTGCATGTGTTTATTTATTTATGTTTACTAGCTAGGAGTGTATTTATATTGCCTAACTGATAGTAACAAGTATTTGAGACCCGTGCTTCGCCGCGACGAGTTTTGTAATAGTTTGTGTTGATTATTTCAATAGTATAGAAGGTAATATGATTCTGTGGAAAACTAGAAGGGGGGGTTGAATAGTTTACCGCTTTTTAAATTTAAGTTTTATGTATGTTTGTAAAATTTAGATTCGACCTTTTTGTTAATTCAATGCTTGCACAATATGAACAATGTAAATATATGAAATGATAAAGTAAGACAAGAGATAAGAGTAAGAACAATCAGACCACAACGCGAGGATTTATAGTGGTTCGGTAACGAAGCACCTCTTCGCCCTACTCCACTCCCCGAGCACCAAACTCGAGAGTTTTCTTCACTATGTCAACAAACTCCCTTATGGCGGAGAAAACCGTACACAACGTTGCTTATATCAATTTACGACACTAAGCTAAATGTCGAGTTCTAATCTTAGCTAGAACCAATCTATCACAACACAACTTCACGACTTGTTCACGACTTCACAGCTTCACTACTTCTTACAACTTCATAACTTCTTAAACTTCATGACTTCTTCCAACTTCGCGACTTCACTTCAACACTACTTATATCACAACAACCTACACTACTATGGTAAGATCACAACCGGATCTAACTAAATACAAGATCACCAAGATCTAGCTACTACACACAATTACATATATACAATTGATTAAAATATGTGATATGAAGCACAGATTGCTATGCACACTAAGGTGTAATAATTCTTCACTTGATGATGGAAGTATTCTTCTCTTGCACTTGAGGAATATAGCTTGGATTACTTAGAAACAAAGCTTTATGATTAAATGATCAAAGGATTTTAGAGAGGATAAGTGGTTGGGTGGGGGGGGGTTGGCAGGTTGTTTTGAGCAGAAAGAATGAGTGCAAAGGTGAGAAATCGTTGGGGAATAGTCCCAGTATATTGGACATCAAAGAGGAGCGGGGTCTATGGCCTCACCCCTTAAAATTAAAGGGGCCGCCTATGTAATTAAGGGGGCCGCCCCTTATTCAGACGCTCCTTTTTGTTACATAAGATGCTTTCCATTCCCCATTCCTCATAATCCTTTTTCATTTTCAAAAAAACAAAACATACACTTATATGTGTGTGCGTGTGTGTGTGTTCGTCCGCCACCCAAAACCACCACAAACCCCATAAATTTTCCAACTTTGGTCAAGAACATGATATTCCAGGTTGATACGAGTATTTGGGTATTCATTTAAACAACGTTTAGGTTGTCCGGTTCGTATCGAAATCTACATTTTTGAAGATTTTCTTGTAAGTTTCCAAATTTAAATTTCGCTTGTCCTTTTGGGTTTATAATGATGCATAGATGTTAGTTGTACACATTGATCGTCGTAAAAATCGATTTTTTGAAACGAAATGGATAAAAGGGTGCATTTGGTTGCGTCGAACATAAAAAGAAACAAAGAGGTTTTTTTGTAGTTTTGATATTATGGTCTTGATGGTTGAGAAACATATATTGCTAGATAGCTTATTTTGTATAATAGCTTGTATAGCTTATTTTGTGGGCTTTCGTGGCTTATTTTGAGCTTATATGCTCACGTTTTATTTTAAAATCACAAGGGAAGTGATTTTGATTATTTTCGTGGTATGACGTATGTTCGTGGACTATTTATATAGCTTATGGTAGTAACCAAATACTATAAATAGCGTACTAGCTTATTTTTAGGCTTACAGACTTGATTTTTGAGCTCTTGGGCTCATAACCCAATAAGCACAAATAAACCGTGGCTTATTTGTTGGCCGAATGTGGTCCGGATTATTTTCTACTTATTAGTATGAGCTTATGAATATAAATGGTCCTTAGTTTTGGGCATGGATTGTATTTTGGACTTATAAATACCTTAATGGACCATTGTTGGGCCTTAAAGCCCAATAAGCGATATTTAGTCATTTTAAGAGTTTTGACAGATTTTTGAAAGTGAAATGTATTTACAAAGTGATATTGAACGTTATTTTGGGAAAACCGTTTTAGTAAACGTTAAAGATTAAGATTTTGGAATTTTGTCGGAAAAGTGTCGAAAGCTTGAAAAATGTTTGAAATTAAAGTTTGAAACCTTGAAAAACGTTATATAAACGCACGGGTCATGTCAAAATTTTTGTAAAAAGTTTATACTTAGAAAATTTTACTTAAGAACATGATTTTTGGTTTTAAAATATTATTTTATTATTTTAATAAATTCACAAAAAGACGAAAAATATAATTTTTCTTAAAACTTCTCTAATATGCTTTTTATGAGTAAACGTTTTATTTTCAACCATATTATGATTATTTTATGAAAACTAAGGGTACCGAATGGACTTATCGAGATATGTTTATAATTATTTATTATAAATATTTACTTATATTACATAGCTATTTTCTTTAAATAGTATAAGTATGTATCATTGAGCTATGGGATTGATATGATTGTTGGGATAAGTCGTTGGGATAAGTCGTTGGTTCGATATAATAGTGTACACGATCTGAGTTATTATGACGTGATTAAGGAAACCCAAATCATAGGGTTTGGCTGGCCTGTTATCAGATCTCTTTTCGTTTAAATAGGGTTTGTCCATATTCGTCTAAGTTTAAATTAGAGGAGCATGTTGTGGACGAGTATTGTGTTAAAAGAAGAGATTAAGAAGATCAAACCCTAATTCATAATGAGTGATGTGTGCGTCATCATCTGGTGGTATTCGTTTTGAAGATGATAAAGGAGCAGCAGGTGTGTACTGATTCGTTGATGATCATGTTTGGAGGGAGCTTAAGTTTTGATCTAAACGAAGGTGCTGGTGTATTCTGTACGCTATGTTCACGCATGTGTATGAAAGAAGAGATTCAGTTATAAAGTGAAAAGATATGGCTGAAAAATAGGGCAAACGTGTGGAGACTCATACATGTGAAAGATTCTGTTTGGAATATGCATGGCACAGTTATGATTTTTAAAAATGTTTACAACTGAATGTGGTTAATGCTGTTTGGGCCCAAGTGGGATTTATTATATGACAGATACACAGGCCTAAGTATATTACCCATACTATTGAGCCAAAAGTTTCAATAGGGTTTCTTTGTTATAACGTGGGCTTATGGTTTTGATTTGGATAAGTTCCTGATGTGAATATTGGTAAACCCTACATGAAGTCTTAGGTTCAATTCAGGATTGATGCAATGGATGTATGAAGATCGATGCCCTAGATCTGTTAAGTTCACACAGGAAAAAAGCATGGTGATGTCATGGTTATGAGGAAAGAAGAGATAGAGACTTGAAACCCTAATGATGTTTATATGGATGTCATTCAATCACGTGTGAAGAAAGTATATATGCAGGTAACGTATGTGTTATTTTGGGCTTCAAGGATTTTATGACACTTACTTGTTGATTAAAGTATCATAAAAAGTATGGGAGGAAGGAACAACTTAGCACTGCTAACCTTGTAAATTAGTACTGTTCGAGCAAGTTACTACTGTTGCCAATGACTTTAATGCTGCCCGCTCATAATATTGTACTAGTTCCTACTGCTTAGGCCCATAAAGAAGAAAGTAGCTAAAATTGCTCATACTTTATACTGTTCGTGTATTGTGGCAAAAGTACCATTGAAGCAAGTATGTTCACGAAAAGACTACTGCTGCTAATAGAAGTACTATTGGGATTTAAGGTTCAAACATGATTTATTGCTGCTTTATTCATACTGCCTTCATAATTAATAGTGCTGCTTATTTGTGAATCTCATGGACTTAAGTATATACAGTTAGGCTTCAAAGATGTTTGGGATCGAATATGTTTGATACTGCTTGTGTGATAGTTCGTGGTTAATACAATTTCAAGCAAGGAAGTTAATATGGCTTCAAATAACTTAATACTGCTCAAATGACACTGCTTGCATTGTCCGAGAAGAATCCGATAAGCAGTTAATACTGCTGGTTATATTCGATATCGGATAGAGAAGAATTTTGAGAAGTCGGATAACACACACAGAATGTTTGGATCTTGGATTAAAATGGATGTTTCGCTTAAGGGGAAGCGAACAGATTGGTTTTTGGATTTGTTTTTAAATATTCTCGACAGGTTTATAAAGGCTCGTTATTATTTGCTATAACTTGTTGGGAATTATAACTTGAGTTGATTATGACAAAACATGTTAAAGATGGAGGACCTACAAGACAAAGTATCAAAAGATCAAAAACTAAAAAATAGAAGATACAGGAAATATTATTTGATCTTATCTTTATTTTGTTCTTATCTTGTCTTGTAAACCCTAACCCCTCTAGTATATAAAGAGGGGTAGGCGTCTAGTATTTTATCCAGAAATCATAGAGCTCTCTAATGAGAGTCGTCTAAAAGGTGTGTGTACTTTGTAATAGTTGTTAGATAGTCATAGATGAGTCATGAATCATCTATGTACTAGTTAGTCTATTAGTGTTTTATGAATAAAGTAAACCTTGTTCATAACATTGATTGTGTTCTTATAATTCCGCTGTGCATGTTACAATCATTGTTATTATATCCTAGATGGATAGATCGTGGTTTAACAATTGGTATCAGAGCGGGTTGCTCTTGATATCTAGGATGTTACAAGGTGTATTTGAAGTCGACTTTATGATGTGAAGAAGTTGAAGTTTTCTGTTTGGTCTATGATCGATTTATGGTGTTTTAAGGGTTTTTGCGACACTAAAAGGGCGTCGTCTGGATACTTAAAAAAAAGTGTTCGTGTTTGTTTTTGGGAATGAAGCAGAGGAAGTTAAAACCCTAATTCTGCTCATTACATATATGGCTGCCAAAGTGACATTTTAGTGACTAAAAAAGTGTCACTAAAAAAAAGTATACTTATTACTGTTAGTGACGAGTATAATATCAATGAGAAGATGCAATCGTAGTTGCTTTATGCTACTGGTTACTCATTCACAAGGTCTGTCAAGGAATTACTACTGATGGTTCGTACTTAATGCTGCTGCATGATTTTTGATGCTGTTGGGGTTTACACAACAGGACAAGGAGCAGCAGGTAAATGTTTTTGGGCCTGAATTATTAATATGGACTGCATATGGGTTTTGAGTTAATTTTGCCAAGGAGAAGGTTAGTACTGGTCGTTCATGATTAGTACTGGTTGAATAAAAGGTTAATACTGGTGCTTGACATGGTTAGTATTGGTTGTAATCAAGTTAATTCTGCTTGCCCAAGTTAAGTCTGGTGGTACAAATTTTAATACTGCTTGTTATTTGAAGGTTAAGTCTGCTCCTTCAAAATTAATTCTGGTCTCTATTTGTTAATACTGGTGGACTCTGCAACAGTTTTGTGATAGTTTAGCAACAACTTTAGGAATGAAAAGTGTTGCTAATTGCCTTTGGATGTTGGTACTGCTAGCATTACTCAGTTAAGTCTGCTAGGCTTATGGTTAAGTCTGCTAGTTTTGTCCGATATAGCTAGTTTGTACTGCTAGCGTTGGCCGATATCGGATGACACACACATTATGGGCCAAAGTATACATTGGTGAGTTACAAACAGCAGACTTGGGAATAGATTTGTAAATGATGCGTATAAAATTTAGTGCGCTAAGCTATATTGAACAAAAACCTTGTTGGGCTTCAAGTGTACATTACTGTTGGTGATTACAAAGTGCAACAACATTAATTGATGTTGTTACTGCTCGTTCATAAACTCAGTAATTGTGGTTAATAACTGCTACTCTAAACAGTTAGTACATAGACACGGTTACATTCTATGTAATACTCCTTGCTTCATCCGAAAATTTTGTAATACTGCCAGGATCGTCCAGAAAAGTACTTTAATACTGTTAGTGTTTACCCGATATCAACAGTTCATGTTTTTGTTCTCGACGAGATTTGTGTTGTTTCTACTACTCAGCTTTGTCCCGATTTTGGACAACAGACGGCATTTGGTCCTCAAAAATGATCTTGAATAATGATGGCTTGTTGTGGAAAGTATTATGGAGACATTTGATGCAATGGATTTTTAAATCAATTATGTGACAAGGGTACCCTTTTTGTTCGTAGATCGCCAAAGTGAGGCAACGGTACAAATAAGGACTACAAGCAGATCGCCAGATGAGGCAGCAGTCACATAAGAGAGGATGATGTTATTGCACTTAGATGTTTTCTCATTAATAATTACTATATGAAGCCAACACGGACGCATTTGGATCTTGAACAATGATGAAATTATGGTTCATTTTTGGTGATTATTTTGAAGAAGATTGGTTATTACTTATATGATGTTGTGGTTGATTTTCACAGGTGCGTGTCTTATTATATCTCAAATGGCTTACAACATTTTAAGGTAACTTGTTTGTGCTTAAATGGTGTTGACGAAGACTTGATGAATCTAGCAAAGGTGTACGATCTACCTTATGATGCTTACTACGTACATTTTCTATCACTTTAAGGAGTTACGTTGTTGTGCTCAGTGTCTCATATAGAAGATGAGGATTTTGTCAAGAGATTGCGATCTACTTATATTTTGGTCTTGGTATAAGTTCGATGTAACGTGGATAGTGCAAGAGATAAGACACAAGCTTGGGAGATTCTACTTCTTCAACAAATTCTTAATGCTCATTTTTTTTCATTGATAATTTGCTGCTTGGAGCCTACTAAGTGCATGATTCAAGAGATGGTAAACATGTTAAAGGGAAGCTTATTGTTTATTTACCATCTACATGCACTCCTATTTGATTATGACAAAAATGGGAAGAGTGCATGGATTCAGGGGAAGTTCTTCATCTATATTAGCTTCAGGGGAAGCTAGTGCTTATTGGTTTTGTCATTATCAACTAGGGGAAGATTGTTGGGAATTATACTTTGAGTTGATTATGACAAAACATATTAAAGATGGAGGACCTACAAGACAAAGCTGGAATAACATTAATGCTGATTGAAGATTAGTCAAATAGTATTTAATGCTGATTTATAGTTTCCTAATTTTATTTGATCTTATCTTGTCTTGTAAACCCTAACCCCTCTAGTATATAAAGAGGGGTAGGCGTCTAGTATTGATTATCCATCATAGTTAGATCTCTCCAATGAGAGTCTAATAGAAGAACACACGTGTGTGTATATTAGTTAGCATAGTAATAGATGAATGATCAACATCTATATGTATTAGTTAGTTTATGAATAAAACCTTGTTCATAACATTGTTGTTCTTATTTGTTATTCCGCTGCGTGATCAATGTTATGATATCCTAGATGGGCAAAACGATCTATGAAGCCTACAATTAAGGTTTCAACAATTGGTATCAGAGCGGGTTGCTCTTGATATCTAGGATTCAAGGTTTTATGGTAGAAGAACAAAGAAGAAACCTAAACACAGACACGTTTGGATCTTGAACGATGATGATGTTTATGGCTCGTTTTAGAGATTATTTGAAGAAGACATTTGATTATTACTTATTTGATGTTGTAGTTGATTTTCACAGGTTTTGTGTTCTTATCATATCTTAAAGGAGTGGTCACCTTTAAGATAACTTGTTCGTGATTATAAGGCGGTGACGAAGACTTGATGAATCTAGCAAAGGTGTACGATCTACCTTATGATGCTTACTACGTACATTTGCTATCACTTTAAGGAGTTACGTTATTGTGCTCAGTGTCTCATTTAATAGAGGAATGAGGATTTTGTCAAGAGACATAGGTCTACTTATACATAGCAGGTATGAGACTCGACGTCATGTGGATAAACAGGATATAAGACACAAGTTTGGGAAATTCAACTTCTTCAACAAATTCGTATTATTCGTTTTTCTTCATCATTGATAATTTGCTGCTTGGAGCCTACTAAGTCCATGATTCAAGAGATGGTAAACATGTTAAGGGGAAGCTTATTGTTTATTTACCATCTACATGCACTCCTATTTGATTATGACAAAAAGGGGAAGAGTGCATGGATTCAGGGGAAGTTCTTCATCTATATTAGCTTCAGGGGAAGCTTGTGCTTATTGGTTTTGTCATTATCAACTAGGGGAAGATTGTTGGGAATTATACTTTGAGTTGATTATGACAAAACATATTAAAGATGGAGGACCTACAAGACAAAGCTGGAATAACATTAATGCTGATTGAAGATTAGTCAAACAGTATTTAATGCTCAGCTAAAAGATAAAGATCAACATTAATGCTGATTGAAGACTGGTCAAATAGTATTTATGATGATTGAAGACTGGTTAAATAAGTCAAATAGTATTTATGATGATTGAAGACTGGTTAAATAAGATTGATCTTATCTTGTCTTGTAAACCCTACTCCCTCTATTATATAAAGAGGGTAGGCGTCTAGGTTAGAGGTATCCATTCATAGTAGACTTCTCCAATGAGAGTCTAGAAACGCATAGAGCGTGTGTAGTAGTTAGCTAATAGAAGAACAACACGTGTTGTATCTTAGTTTAGGCATAGTAGTAGATGAAGGAACAACCGCTAATATGTATTAGTTATTTAAAATAAAAACTTGTTCATAACATTGTATGTTCTTATATTTATTAATTCCGCTGTCGTGATCAATGGTTTAATGATATCCAAGATGGGCAAAACGATCTATGAAGCCTACAATAGGTTTATAACAATGTTAAGAATCAAAAAAGACTACAGCCAGAATCAGAAGATAATTTCAAATATAATGCTAGGATCAATTTGTATTTTCTGGGGTGACCTCCCTTAGGGGAGATTGTTAGATTATGGAAAATCCATGTAAAAGACTCGGTCAGACTCCCGTGTTAAATCTAGCAAAGTTAGCTCTATCCCTTAGTTTTAATTCGTTTAGTTTACCATACGACTTATGGTGATTGGGCGGTCTTACCACTTGTTAGCCCACTCCAAGCCCATTTAGGGGCACCAAACTCTTTATAAATACCCCTAAGTTCCAGCAAGGAAGGGGTTTTGGATGTTCATTTACCAAAAAACATACACTAAGTGATTTTCTCTCTCTAGAACTCCCACTTTCTCTCTCTAGATAATTCGGCCAAACATTAATCCTAGGCTTGTGTTATGATATCCAATATACTACAGTTTTATAAATAAATAATTGTTCTAGACATTTTATTTGGACATATTAGACATAAAATAGATAGACATAAATTAGAGGACTTAAAGTATATAAATTATGTTGTATTAGTTAAGTTAGAAGATTTGTAATAATTAAATCATGTTAAAATTTATAAAAAAAGTTTTATAAATATATATTTGGGACATGATGTATAATCTGTAAAGACACGAATTTTTATTCAAAGTATAGGCCTGATATTAAAATAGTACATTTCAAGACGATTCTGGATATATAAGAAACTTAAAAAACGAAGTTAAAACGAAGGAGATAAGAATTTTATGAGATTTTGATAATTAAATATATAAAAACTGATTTTATATAAAACAGTTTGTATAAACTGTTTCTGCACAGATTTTATGCAAGATATAAACATAATATTATGATAGATCATCTCGACACGATTTCGTACATATAAAAAACTCGAAAAACAGACTTAAAACGAGAAAGTTATGAATTTTTAAAGATTTCAAAAACTATATTAATTCTCACAGCTTTTATAAAACTGTGAGAAACTACGAGAATGTTGGGTTCAGTTCCTGAGCCCTTCCGTCTTTTAGTAGATTTAAACATAAAATCCCCTAAGTATATGTCAAGCTGAAGAGTGTTCAGCTTGAGACGCTGAAGAAAAGTTTCAGCTCCAGTTCTTCGGGTACTTAGAAGATCAAGATTATCTTTACTTCAGTTTATGAGGCGGTGCAGAAACTGAAGAAGACCTTAGCAAGAGCTTCAGTCCAGCTTGGCTGACAATTCCAAGTTGGACGATGTCTATCTCCTTAATAGAAGTTGAAATGAAATGTTTCACTTCTAAAAGGTTTACAAGGCGGGAAAAAGATATGCTTTAAGTAAAAAAGAATAAAGCAAATCTCCTTGGGAATGATACTTCTAAAGTTGGTATAGAAGTACAACAACTTTCCTTAAAGGACTGTACCTAGTACTATAAAGCACTCGTGCATTAAATAGTATCTCAACCACCCATTTAATGCTTGCCACATAGTCTAGGTTAAACTTGTAAACCCTAATCCCTTTGCCTATAAAAGGAATGGGATATTGAGAGTAAAGAGTATCTCTTCCAATTAATGCAAAACGCATTGAAGAGCTCTCTTATCTCTTAAACAAACTGAACGGTACTACTGAAGCTGAAGCTTCAGTTTAGTCATAAGTAGTTTGTTTTCTTACTCTCTTAACTTTGGTTAGAGTTTAAGTTCGAAGGAGATAACACCCCAATTGTCATTCAACCACCTTGCTATTCCGCAAGCAAGGTGTGTCAGAGATTATTTATTTGATTCTAATAAGAACCTATACGTTGAAAACTATTTCTGTGTGTTTTAAACTTGTTCCTTATATTCTTCATATATATCTGTTTAAAATTCACTTCGTTGCCATAGAATATAATTAGTTTAACTTAATAAACCTTATATCAGATTCCAAGGGACCAACAAGTTGTATCAGTGCAGTTTGATTTGAAAAACCTTTCCAAAAAGCTTTATATAACTGCTCAAAAGATTTTTGAAATCAAGATCCATTAAAAATGGCAACAGAAGTACCACAGACTCTTGAATATAGGGGTGGCCAGTTAAATGATGCTCCTGTACTAAAAGTGGAAAATTTCACCAATTGGAAAAAGAGGTTCATGTGTCATATCATTGGTATTGAACCTCAATTTGAAAATATCATTAAAAATGGTACTTATATCCCTATGACAGCTGGTCAAAGGAAGCCAGAAGTACAATAGACACCATATGAAAGAAAGGCTGCTAACTTAGATCAGCGACCTAAAAGTCTTATCATGTATGTACTTCTAGATGACCAAATGAATTCTGTCATAAATTGCTTAACAGCTAAATCCACCTAGGATAACCTGATACTATATCATGAGGGCCCCTTTGAGGTGAAAGAAAGTAGGGTCATGGACCTGAAACTGTGTTACAACACCTTTAAATTCAAAGAAGGTGAAACTCTAACACAAACTTTCACTAGATACAAAGCTTTGATGAATGAGCTAGTAAATGATGGCATCAAACTTTCAAAGCTCAAAATAAATACTGGTTTTATAAATGGGTTACCAAATAAGTGGCTAAGTTTCTGCCAAAGTCTCAGAAACATAAATCATGTGAAAGATTCTGAGCTTGCTTCTTTATTTGGTAAACTCAATATGAAGAAAACCTGATAGACAGTATTTATGAGACTGAAAAAGAGAAAACTCTTGTTTCAGCAACTCCCTTGTCAACTGCTTTCTTCTCTACCTCTATTGTCCAGGACTTTCAAGATAGTCCTGATGATAAAGAGGATACAAGAAGCAGTCAAGAGTACCTGAATGACCTTGAGAAAGAGTATCAAGCAAGAGCTCTTTTAGCCAAATCTAAAAGATTCTTCAAAAAGGTACTCAAAGGTTTAGCAGTGCAAAAGCAAACTGACCCAAACTGAAATCCGACAAAATGTAACAAGAAGGTCATTTTTGCTAAGGACTGTTGGTCAAAAAACAATTCACTTCCTTCATCAATCACCCATCAGTCCTAAACCTCTTATCCTTCTCAACACAAACCAGAACTATGGCCTACCAAGGAATTTGAAGCCAATTATAACAAAGTCCAATCCTAAACTGTCTCTCCTGAGTCAAGTGCTCCAGCTTCTAACAACAACTGTGAAGAACCAAATGTCTTATTGCAGAGGCATATGAATGGGAAATGAAAAAAAGTATCATTTGTGATAAAGAAATGTTTGAAGTAAAAGTTCTTATGGCACTAGCTGAAGATAATGATGCTGTCAGCAAAGAAGGTACCAGAAATGGTGAATGGGTGAAGATCTCTATGAGAAAGGTACACACTCTTCTTGAAATAGAAGATAATGATGATAGAAAAACCTATCTAGATTATTTGTGTATTGATCTTAACTATGTTGAAGAGCAAAAAATCAATCTTTTAGCAAAACATAAAAATCTTGTTCAAGAACTACATACATGCAAAGAATAGCTTTTGGTATTAAAACAAGCAAAACTGGATTTTCTTACCATGCAACATGTAAACACTGAGATTCTAAAAGAGAATCAAAACTTAAGAAAAGAACTAAAAGAGCTAACAGCCATCACTGAAACATGGCTTAACAATTTAAATAAAGTAAATCAGTGTATTAGTGAACAAATTCCCACTCAAAAGAAGAGAATTATAGGAGTTGATCAACTCACTGAAGATCCCTCCAATTCTGGGCAAAAAGACTTAGTCTTTGTAAAATCTTCAGCTAATGACACAAAAGTATCCATACCAGGTGTTGAAAGACCCTGATTATCTGAAGCTGAAGGTTTTATTCTGCCAAATCATGATACTGGTAGGATACTCCTACCTGAGTCACAAACAAACAAAATTGAACCTCCAGTTGCTGTCACTGACTCTTCAACGACTAACTATGATTCAGCAGACGAATCATCAGTCTGTAGCACCCCTCTTTCTCCACTGAAGAAGCTGGCTGGTGCTGAACCTGTCTCTAGACCAAAGACTATCAAATCAATTTTGAAGTCAAATTCCACATTCAAAGCTGAAATCTCAAAAAATGTTAGTTCAAATGAGCCATCTTCAGCTCCTGCTAAGGGTAACAAAAACTCTTCAGCTCTAAAAGTTAACTCAGCACCTACTAGTAAACTAAAAAGAGTACAAATTAAAGATGATCCTCCTCTGGCCATTGTAATGAAAGAACTAAACGATCTAAAATTACAATTCAATAAGAATCAATCATCTTACTCCAGAAATAATCAACCACAACAGGTTCCCAAAAATGCACTTTAAAACAAATACAAAACACAATTAAAAAAGAGTTGTGATCTGTGTGGCTTAAATCATCTTTTTGAAAATTGTTATAAAGTTCTATTTTGTAAAAAGTGTGAGAGAACTGATTACAGAACCTGTGATCATACTGAATACATGTCCACCATGAACATGTCTCAGCATCTCAGAAGTCTGGGTAGATCTTCATCAAGATCTAAAATCCCAAGACCATCAAAATGCTTTTTTCCGCCATGTATACATTGTGGAGGTATAGATCACTTATCTAATGAGTGTTTATACTATCCTATTTATGGATTATGTGGAAGTTATGATCATGACACAAATGGTCATAACAGGATTATCTCTCTTGACAGAGAGATCAATCTAAGAAATCCTCAACATGCATTTAAAAGATGTGAAACTTATGGTAGCCAAACTCATACCATAACTGGTCATTATGATATTGAATGGTTCAAAAGAGGTGAAGCACTTCAAGCCAAAAAGGTTGAAGCCCTAAAATCAACTAGGGGTGAATCATCAAATGCTAACAGATCCAAGACTCCCACTACAAGGTAGGGTTCTAAGCAAAACTAACCATTCTGAACGTATTTATGCAGTGTGACATTAGAAAACCTATATGGTACCTAGACAGTGGATGCTCAAGGCATATGACTGGTGTCAAGAGTTACCTGCACAAATATGAGGAACAACCGGGATCTAAAGTGTTGTTTGGAGATGACTCTACATGCACAACTAAAGGTTATGGCTCCATCAAATGTAATGGTATAGTTTTCACAAAGGTAGCATTTGTAAATGGCCTTAAATACAATTTAATTAGCATCAGTTAACTCTGTGATGATACATATATTATTTAGTTTGATAAGAAAAGAGGAATAATTTTCAACTCTAACAAGGAAATTGTTATGATTGCTCTACGAGTAAGAGATGTATATGTTCTTGACATGACATCTTCTGCTCAAGAACCATATTTCTTTGCCAAAGCCTCTAATATGGCTTTGGCACAAAAGACTTGCTTATCTAAACTTCAAAACTATCAACAAACTAGCAAAACAAAATCTTGTTATTGGTCTTATCTCACTTGTCTACGCAAAGGACAAATCATGTTCATCATGTGAAAAGGAAAAGCATCATAGGGCCAGCTTGAAAACAAAATAAACATTTCTATCAAGAAATGTCTTCTTCTTCTTCATATGGACTTATTTGGACATATAACTCTTAGGTCCATTAACCATGAAATGTATATCCTTCTCATTGTTGATGAGTACTCAAGGTACACTTGTGTATACTTCTTAAAGAAGAAAATTTAAGCACCTGAAACCATAATGTCCTTCATCAAAAGAGTTGAAAATCAAAATGACATCAAAGTTAAACAACTAAGAACTGACAATGGTACTGAATTCAGGAATAGCATTCTTGTCAACTTCTGTGATGAAAAAGGGATTTCTTAAAAATTTTCCTCTCCCTACACACCTAAACAAAATGGTGTTGCTGAAAAGAAAAATAGAACCCTCATAGAAGCTATAAGAACAATGCTCAGGATCAGTCTTCTCAAAATAATATTGGACTGAAGCTGTAGCCACTGCATGCTACACACAAAACAGATCCGCCATTGTGAAAAGACATCTCAAAACTCCTTATGAAATCTTTCATAAGAGAATCCCAAACATCAAATTTCTTCATGTCTTTGGATGTCCAGTTTACATCCATAATCATAAAGATCACATAGGAAAGTTTGATGAAAAAGCTGATGATGGTTATCTCCGTGGATACTCACTAGTTTCTAAGGCCTTCAGAGTCTTCAACACAAGAAGAAAACAAATTGAAGAAACCTATCACATCACATTTGATGAAAGCCCTAATGCTATCAAATTCTTAAAACCTTTAGTTGACGACATTCAACATTACTGAATCAGAAAGATATCCACCTGACGAATATCATCATCCTTATGAGCCCTCTCAAAGGTATCAAACAAACAATAATAATGTGATCTTCATAGAACCATATGAATGTCCTGAACCAGTTGTTCTTGAAACTGAAGTTTCAACTGATCAAAATTATCACAATGATCAAAATGATCAAATTGCTCAAACTGATAATATCTTAAATAATGATCAGTCTAAACATTCTAATCACACCAATGATAAACAAATCATTGATAATCTCCCAAACACTAAAGACATTTAGATCCCTGAAAACTTATCCTTTCTAAGTGTAGAGGATACTTCAGTACAAAATACAATTCCAATTCAAAATCCCTGCTTATCCATTCCATCCATGGTCACTCTAGCTCCTCAAGACAGATGGTCTCAGGACAAACATATTGAGCTGTTCAATATAATTGGTGATCTAGGAGCTGGGATGCTCACAAGAGCCATAGCCAAAGAACTTTGTACTACTTCAGCTCATGAATGTCTCTTTGTAGATTTTCTCTTTGAAGAAGAACCTAAAAACGTCTCTAAAGCACTACAAATCCTGGTTAGGTTGACACCATGCAAGATGAATTAAACCAATTTTCTAGAAACAAAGTCTGAACATTAGTTTTTGCACCTTATCGTAAGACCATAATTGGCTCGAAATGGGTATTCAGGAACAAAAGAGATGAAACTAGAATTGTTATAAAAAATAAGGCAAGACTTGTAGCTCAAGGCTACAATCAGCAAGAAGGCATAGACTATGATGAAACCTTTGCTCTTGTTGCAAGACTTGAAGTAATTAGGATCTTTCTTGCCTTTGCCACATACATGAACTTCACATTTTATCAAATGGATGTCAAAAGTACATTCCTCAATGGTAAACTAAAAGAAGAAGTTTATGTAAAACAACCTCCAGGTTTTGAGAGTAGTGAGTTCCCCAACCATGTGTGCAAATTAGACAAAGCCCTTTATAGACTTAAACAAGCTCCAAGAGCATGGTAAGAAACTCTCTCAACCTATCTCACTGAACACAAGTTTGTAAGATGTAAGATAAACAATACTCTGTTTGTTTACAAAACTCAAACTGATGTGATTCTGGTGCAAATCTATGTTGATGACATTATCTTTGGGTCCACCAGCACTAAATTATGCAAACAGTTTGCTAAACTGATGATTTAAAGATACGAAATGAGCATGATGGGTGTCCTTACCTACTTCTTTGGATTTCAGATTAAACAATCTAAAAGATGCATTTAAATCAACCAAGAAAAATATGTCAAGGATCTACTAAAAAAGTATGACATAAATGGTTCATCAGTGAAAACTCCAATGGTACCCCCTAACAAGTTAGGACCTGATCTCAATGGAAAATCTGTAAATGAGATTCAGTATAGAGGTATGATTGGATCACTAATGTACCTAACTGCAAGCAGACATGACATTCAATTCTTAACTTGTCTTTATGCAAGATATCAAGCAAATCCTAAGGAATCTCACCTTAATGCCGTTAAGAGAATTTTCAAGTACTTAAAAGGTACTCCCAGTCTTGGTCTGTGGTATCCTAGATGTTCAGGTTTTGACCTAAAAGGATACTCAGACTCTGACTATGCCGGATGCTACATGGACAGGAAAAGCACCTCAGGTGCTTCTTAGTTGCTAGGAGGCAAACTTGTGTGCTGGAGTGCTAAAAAGCAGCAATCTGTAGCTATGTCCTCAGCTGAAGCTGAATACGTAGCCGCTGCTGGATGTTGTGCCAACATATTGTGGATGAAGAGTCAACTCACTGACTATGACATCATATATGAAAAGGTACCCATATTTTGTGATAACACTAGCGCTATTTCAATCTCAAACAATCCAGTTCTGCACTCAAGAACAAAACACATTGATATCAGATATCACTTTATCAAAGATCATATTCTCAAAGGGGACATTGAATTACATTTCATTCCTACTTAATATCAACTTGCTGATATCTTCACCAAGCCTCTAGATGAGCTAACTTTCAAAAGATTGATAGTTGAACTAGGTATGTTGAACATTGAGTCAAAACCTGAACCTTCAGTACTAACTAAAGAAAACTGAAGGTTTAGTGATTTCATCCAAAACTGAACAAACTTTCATATGTTAAAATGTCAGTTCAGTTTCTACATGCAACCTGTAACTCGCTTAAGTGAAGTAACTGAGCAATCACACATGTCTCATTCATGGATTTGCATGAGCATATATGGTTTTGTCGCCTTCGCTGGAGCTTTGATATTGGGTACATCAAGAACTAAACAAAACTGATTTACTTTCTTCAGTTTAGTTTCAAATAATTTTGAACTAACTCTTCAACGTTCTCTAGTGAAGTAACCGAGCAATCACATATGTCTCATTCATGGATTTGCATGAGAATGTGTGGTTTTGTCGCCTTCGTTGGAGCTTGTTTGTTGATAAAGTTACCAATATCTGCTCAGCATAACAAAACACCAAACCTGAACATAGTTCATCTCTTTAAACATCAATCACAAGGCCAGTTTTAAATAAAAACAAAAGTGATTTTCTAAATTAATATAATTTTATCTAAATAACCTCTTTCTAAGAAGTTGTTTGTTTTTAATATATTAAAAAAGGATATCTAAATGTTAGAATGACCTCACCATCTTTCTCTTACCTACTTTTTCAGCAAATAGACGGTTGTTTACTGTTCTAGGTGTCAGATGCATGCTTTGTTGACTTTCATTTAATACAAAGTTTAGCACACATGTTGAAAACAAACCCTAAACATTCCCCATAACTTCATAATTTCAACATGACAGTTACACATTCACAAAGAAATTTTTGTAACTTCATCAATCCTATATAACAATCACACCAATCTACATCTCACTTATCATAAACTAAATCAAAACAAACATAATCAACACCTCAAAACAGATCAAACCCTCAAAACCCTAAATAACAAAAATGGCAGAATCATCCAACCCAACTCAAATCCCATCACCACCTAATGTCACTACAAAGGAAGAACCTATCACACTAGATAGACTAGAAAGTCCAAATCCCTTTCTTCCTGCAGATCAAGTTGAATTCAAATTTGATGAAATGCTCTTCAAAACCAACTTGAAGAACCTCCCTTCACTGAACATATGTTGGCAGTCTGTAATACAAATGTGCCTAATGTTCTTAAAGCTCCCAAACCCTCTTCCAATGCTGAGAGGGTTCCCCAAGGTATAAAGCCTGGAGCTAAACTTAGACACAAGAAGCATTCAACTTCTTTAACACAACCCTCTGTGTCTAGCAGTGAGACAAACAAAGGTGCGTCTTCTAAAAGACACACTGGCTCCAAAACTAGCCACTCAAAACAAAAAAAGAGTCCAGCTCGGCCATAGACTCCAACCTAAGCCAGACTTCAGCTTCCACTCTAGTGGTTGCTGAAATGCATAAAGAGGACAAGCAAGCAACTGGTGACCCAAACTCTTTAGGGGTTACCAGTGAAGATGGAGCCCACCCTCAGCTCATTAGTGGTATGTCTGCATTCACAAATATTAAACCTGTTTTTTCAGCTTCTTATATTTTTTACTCTGAGTCTGCATCAGGAAATAATGCTTCAACAGATTTCACAACTGAAGCTGATCTTGAAATTTCTGCTCCTAATGATTTTGTACCTCACCAACAAGGTCCAGATGAAGGATCCAAAAACTATGCACTTGATCATACATTTGTAGGGACTAACCCGAATGTTCTTGTAGATAAAACCAAATCTGCGAGAGATGGGTCACAACTGCCCACACTGTATCAAGTACCAAAGTGGACACAAGATCAGCTTTCATAAATGATGAAGACCAAAAAGATAAGCCTTTTATCGCCTTAGTAGAGAGTAGTGAGGAACACGCTGAAAGAAATAAAGACACTCATGCTGAACCTAAAAGCACTTCAGTTCCTCCTCCCTCTCTATCAGTTCAAATACAAGAACTACAAGCTCAAATTCTCTTGCTAAAATCTCATAATCAGAAGTTGGAACAAGACAAAGAAAAGACTGCTGCTGAAATTGCTAACCTTAAAGCTCAGTCTGTGTTTCGAAACATCAACCAACTCACTGAACATCTGGTATCTTCTATGAAACCTGAATTTTCTAAACTCTTATATTCTTATGACTTCAGTAGCTCTATTACCACCGAACTGAAAGAACTCCAACTAAAATAATTTCACTATTTGGAGAAGTTAATGAGCTAAAGAAGCATATCAAAGAGTTTGAAGTTGAGCAACTTGAGGTCTTTAATGAAATTCTACAGAAACTGGAGACCTTCTCTTCTACTGTCCCTAGTCTTACCACCCAGGTTGCTGAACTGAAGAAACACAAATGGGAACTTCCTAAAGAGTTCCTTGATTTACCAAGCCAAATTTCTTCAGTTCAATCTCATATCAAGACTCTGGAATTACTCCCAGGTCTTTTGAACAAGGTTACTACTACCTTGACCAGGTTTGCCAGCATCTTAAATGCTCACACCAAGGGTGTTCCTTTAGCAGGCAAATCAACTGCTTCACCTGCTAAGGGGAAGAAGAACACTAATCCAGTTTTAGAAGATGCTGAACTGGCAAACCTAGTTGATCTTATGGGCATTGATGTGGTGGAAGGATACCACAAAAAGAAGTTACTGTATAATAAGTACTGTGACAAAATGCTAAAAAGAAAGAAAAGCCCTAAGATCACAAAATGTGAATTTCTCACAAAGAAAGGCCCTATCACACTGAAAATATATAAGGAAGACGGGTCTAAGGAAGTTATCTCAAATCTTAAAGTTGGTGATCTACATTTGGCTGAATAGAGAGAAGTAATACAAGCTTGTATAGACAAAAGTTAAAAGGATGGAAAACCATTTATGGTCTGGTGAAGACAAGATTGGATTAGCTGACTCAAACTAAATAAGAACTCAAGATTGACTTAAACAAACCCCTCAAAGAACAAGACCCCCTAAATAAGCTAAATGAGTTAGCAAACAAGAAAAAAGAGAAAGCTGGTGTAGAATATTAGTAATCCTTAAACACACATAACAATAAAGAAAATCTAAAGAGAGAAATAGAGTGGAAGGTTGCTTCCTAGAGAGAGAAAGTAAAAGATAAATAATGCATAAACTAGGTGAGAAAAATAAAACAACCAACACCCTCTCTATGTGTGGAGAGGGTATTTATACTTACACATAAGTCGGCCATATGGGTTTTGTCTATGGGCTTTTCCTAACTAGCCTATTTAGTTTCCAAATATTACTTTACGAGCTATCTAACGATATAATAGAAGTGACCGATACTTATAAGGGAGGTCACTTCTTTTTACAAATACTTAAACCTAACATACTATGTAGGTCTTCAGTCTTGTGCTCGCAGACTTGATTTCTTTAACTTTATCTTGTGAACATGATGTAGTGATCTTTAACTTTAGGCTGGAGCTTGTTCCTTTAAGCTTGACTTGTAAGTGATCGTTAGCTTCTTGAGATCATCAACCAAGCATAATCTCTTATCATCAACTTGTGATCTTTTGCCATCTTGTGTACT
>BQNB010098225.1:0-24576 GCA_026074375.1 Tanacetum coccineum
ACAACAAAGATAAACCCTTCATTACCTTTAACTACTAACACTTCATTCTTAACCAGTTTGATATCAATTAAATGACTAGAGCTAGTATTAGCGAAACTCATGTCGAAACTAGAATCAAATAATACATGGACATAACGGTTGTTGATTAGGAACATACCCACAACAACATTCGGTCCTTGACCCTTCTCAGCTTCCCTCATTATGTAGGCTCGACCGGTAGAATTACCTCCTCTCTGATTTGCTAGGTTTGGACACTGACTTCGAGAATGGTTTCTGTCTCTGCACTCATAACAAGCCCTTATTGGTCGAGCATTCGCGCCAGCAGCCACAGTCCTTTTTCTACAGTCATTGGCCTTATGACCCCTCCTTCCACACCGGTTTCATTTTGACAGGCATTGTCCAAAGTGACACAATCCACAACGGTTACAGTTTGGAGCTGGTCCTCCCGGATCAGCATCGTCTTTTTGTGCAGTCATCATAGCCCTTGCACTGCCTTGTCTTCTATCATTATATTGATTTTGACGATTGTTGTCATGGTAATTACCTTAGTTGTGATTGTGGTAGTTGTTGTTGTTGCTCTCCAAATGGCATCTTCATTGAGAGGTGGATCAAACATAGTCCTGAGATCACTCCATAGTACTCTATCATAAACATCTTCAGGCCTATTTGTTCCATACTTTTGCATTACCAACCTATATAGCTTAATAAGATCCTCTCTTGTGAAGTCTTTAAGCATAGCTCCAAAGCTCATATAAACTGTATCAGCTCCATTTGCTCTTATTATCTGATAAATGCTTCTTTCACCTTGTTGAAATATCTTCCAATTTGCCACAATATTGGATTTTGTATCCAAAGGAGTAGGATTCATAGCTTCTACTGATTCTTCTTCATCAGTCTCTGAATCTCCTTGTGGACTCTTGTCAACATTTATACCCTTCCTAGCCTTTTGCTTCTTTCTTTTTCCAGTTCTTATTACTGGCTCTTCTTCTTTTACTTCAGTAACTTTTTCTTCAACTGGAACATCTTTATCATCAATCCTTTGTTTCTTTGAAATCTCTGTCTAAAGCTCTTCTCCATATCTTTTCAACTATGTCTTTGTAGCTTCAATGTTCATAGGAACAAAAGATTCAACCTACTTGACCAACTTATCAAACTCTTCTTTCACTTCTTCAAAACTTAACTTCTTTAACTGTGTAAGCTTCCATGTCCCCTAATTCTTCAAATAATTCATCATGTAGTTCCTCAGCAGTGATTGGGTCATAGGCTTACTTCTTCTTGCTTTAGCTCTTTCTTCTGCAAATAACTTCTTTCTCTGATTAACTAACTCTACCATCTTCTTTGCAAAGTCTTCTTCTGGCAACTTTTTCCCTATCACATTCTTTGTCAATTCTGCATTAGCTTCAAGCTTAGCTCTAATGGCATCCCAATCTTCTTTAGTGTAGTGTTGAGCTTCAAATTGAACTTGAGCTTTTCTTTGCTTTTGTTGCTTAGTTAATTCTTCTTCTGTACAATTAAACACAGTACGATTCATTTCTTCCTCATAGCTTAAAACATCATCGTTTGATTTTATTTCAAACCCTAAGCCAACTTTACTAGTTGAACTCATACCAGAATCAACTAATTTCCAAAGGCTTTTAGAAGAATCCTTCCATGAATCTACTATTTTCTGCAATTGTTCCTTTTCTTTTACAGCTTTCATTCCTATTCTCCTATATTTTTTAAGCTTTTCATCTTTTTCATATAATTCATTTGCCTGAAATGTAAGCTGTTCATTTAAAGATAATTGCTGCTTTTGAAAAGTAACAACTTGAGCTTCTAATTTCTTAACAGCTTGATCATAGGCAAGTATTTTTACTTCTTGTTCACCTAACTGATTTGTTTGTTCATCACACAGTGTTTTAAGTTTATTATATGAATCAATGCAAGTTTTAGAACATAATGATACCTCATTATTTGAGCTGATTGCCATGAGTGCATGATTTGTCTCTACTTCTTCTTCTGTATGTTCTCCCCAATTGACAACACCATCATCCATAGTCAGCAAACAGTTCTGATTCTGCTCTTTCTTTCCAGCTCCTTGATCTTGATAAAAAAAGTCTCTCTTCTTTCCATCATTTATCCCCTTGGATGGGGCATTCCCTAGCAAAATGGACCATTGTTGTGACATTTGAAAACATTCAAGCTTCTTTTGTCAAAACCAACAGAGTGTTTCCATCAATCCGGACTTCTCCTCTTCCAGTCTTCTTGTAAACTTCTCATTTGGAATAGCAAATCATGTATCTGCCAGTATTTCTGTCCATCACTTCAATGTCCATATCATCCATATTTCTAGGTCTTCATGGAAGCAAGTCCAAATCTTCTAATTGTTTGGCAAAGAGTGAATAAATAACTTCATCAACAAAACCAGCAGGAACTTCTCTTTCTGGAATATTGTTTGAAGAAGTAGAAGGAGTATAAGTACTATAGCACCAGTATAACCAGACAATACCTTGTTAGGTGCTGCTCTTGCTGTGTGAAACAAAAGCAACATTTTGAGCACTTGTAGATGATTTTGAGGTACTTGTGAGTTCCTACTCAAAAAACCCTAAGGTTATTATACAAGTCATTAATGGATAAAGTGTTAACATTTGGTTTGGTTCTCATAGTCATTGCCAGATTTGACCAAGCTGGGGGCAAAGATCTGAGATCTGTGATGCATCCTTAGTGGATACTTCATACCATGAGCTCCAAACGGTGAAGTATTGATGGAATCTGTTATATCCCTTTTCTAACTTTCTGAAGTTTGATATATAAATGCATCAAACTATTGTTTTAAAACATCTTCTCTCATCTTCTTTGAATTTGCATTACCACCAAACCTAGTCCTTATGGCTTCCTAAATTTCTTTTGCATCGTCCATTCCATGAAATCTTCTCAGATGTTCCTTGGGAATGGCCATAAGTAAGATGGTTCTTGCCTTCCTTTCCTTTTCAACAACATGAATTTCTGCAGCAGATACTGGTGGAAGTACTCTAACAACACCATCTTTTCCAGTTGAGATTCTCTTCTTAGAATTTCCATTCTGAATTACCTTCCAAACATCATTGTCAATATATTCAAGGTAATGCTCCATCTCCATGGCCCATATATCATACTCCTCCTTCTTTAGAATTGGGAGTTTGATATTTGAGATAGTGGTTGTTGTAGGAATGAGTTGTTGTTGTTGTTTTTTTGGTTTATTGGTTGCAGTACCATTGTCTGATGCATCTTCATGGTATGATGCTTCATCATCACTAAGATGTTGAGAGAAAACATCATTAGCAGGTTGAGACATTTTTCTAGATCTGAAAGTGATTGTTTGTGGTTCTTGTGATTCTTCTTACTCAGAGTCCCTCTAGAGGCTCTGATACCACTTGTAGGTCCAAAGTCTTGGATCTGTTTAGCCTTTTGTAAGACAATAGCTAACTTGAATAAATCCAAATCAACTATATAAGAGACAATAACTATGAATACTATGTGCTAATGCGGAATCTTAACACAAGTACTAAGAAGAACACAATGTAAAACTTTGCTATTTTCTATTAGGGTTCTATATATCAAACACTATGCCGTAGGGTTCCTTTTATACACCAAGGAAACCCTAATGGGCTTTACAAACGCGTAAAAGGATAATGCATATCCTTTCCTAAGATATCTCTAAGATAACTATTATAACTATTTTGTTACATAAGCAGACTTAACTAGACAAGGCCAGTACTAACTATAGTACTGCCAAACTTAACTTAGTACTGGCAGACTTAACTATGTTTATCAGACTTAACTCTATAACTACCAGACTTAAGTCTGTTTATAATAATTCCTAACACCATGGGAAATGTGTCTTCCATTCTCACATCCCAACTAATTGCATCAAATGCAAGGGATGTTTGGCACTAACAACTTTGGACCCATGAGATATTGGGGACCAAATGTTTGAGTTATTATCTTATATAAATAGATATCCTTAGAGTCGACTTGGAACCCAATGAATGGATCAAGGATAGCGGATGCTCTAAACATATAACTGGCAACCGAAAGCTCTTCTCCACTTACAAGGCATACAATTAAGGTAATGTCATTTTTGGTAGTAATCTTCGCGGTAACATCATTGGCAAAGGTACGATTTCTAATGACTCTCTCAAAATAAATAATGTACAACATGTTGATTACTTAGGATTTAACTTGCTTAGTATAGGACAAATATGTGATAATAAGTGTAAAGTAACTTTCTCTGAACATGATAGTGAAATCACTAAGAACGGTAAAGTCATAGGTAAAGGTATTAGGAAGAAAGGCTTATATGTGATAAAATTAGGAAATAAGCCCAAGGATCAAATTTGTCTAACAACGATTGATAAAAATTCCACCTTGTGGCATATAAGATTAGGACACGCAAATATGTGTCTCATCCAATCATTGGCCTTTAAGGATTTAGTTAGAAACTTACCTAAGCTTAAGTTTGATAAATACTTTTATGATGCTTGCAAAATAGAAAAACAAGCTCACGCTAGTCACAAAGCTAAGAATGTAGTCTCAATGACTAGATGCTTAGAACTTCTCCATATGGATCTCTTCGGTCCATCTGCCGTACGGAGTTACGGAGGAAACTGTTACACCCTAGTCATAGTAGATGACTATTCTAGGTATAATTGGACTAGAGTCATTCTAGGAAAAACACCTTATGAACTCTTAAGAGGTAGAAAACCTACGCTAGATTATTTTAGAGTGTTTGGAAGCAAATGCTTCTAAACTAATAAGCAGTTTTAACTTCTATTTTTAACTCTAAATGGACAAATTACTTAAAAACTCAAATCAAGCTATTCTAAACTATAAACTGAATTCAATAAGCTAATACAAGACTAAATAAGCATAAATAAGCAGAGAATAAGCATAAATAAGCAGATTAATAAGCTAGAATTGAAATTAAGTTAAAAAGTGAAAATGAAACTTACGTTGTCCTTTGCTCAAAACAAGGACTTAAGATGCTCTTTAGAGCTTAATCTACAAGCTTCAGCTTATTTTCATAAGTTGTTAAAGTCCCATAAGCCCTTCCCTTTCTGGCTTATCATCCATATTTAGCTTAAACAAACTTTTGAGGTGATTTAAGTGACTAACTTATTCAGTTAAGCTTTAAAGAGAGCTTAACTGAATAAGAACTAGCTTATGAAGTAATAAGAGCTTATTTGAGAATTATTATGTATTTCCTAAACAACATTTAAACCTAATTGCATAAAACTTAAAACACTGAATCAATACACAATAAAAATAGTAAACTAAATTTATAAATGATTAAAAGATTACAAGCTTTAAAAACAAAATTACAATGAAGAAAATACAATAAGCTCTAAATTTAAGCTAAAACTACACTACTAAAAACTAGATAGATACAACTATGTGACTGAGTCTCTAAGTTAAAGAAAGGAGAAAAGCTTCTAGGTTGAGTAGGAGCGTCCTAATCTTCAATTCGCAGCCTTGATTACTAACAAACACTCATCCATCCATTTTGATCCTTTTAGATTGCCACCACGCCTCATTAGCCAATAGTACACCTTGGATTGCCAGTTCCCAAAATTGATGTCAAACCTGTCACGTTGGACTTCTAAAAAGGAAATTAAGCGTGTGGAATGGTGGATTTTACCCTGTTACTTGTTTGAGTGTAAAACGAAAGAGAATGTCTACAGTAATTTTTAGGCGCGTGTTTTTTAATATGTAGATCCAGGATTGTGGATGGCTGTTATTTAGGCTTGACTGTATATTTTGATAAATTGTGACTGGATTTGAAATTTGACAACTTTTATTTGGCAAAAGTGGTTTTAGTAAATCAAAAGTTATGTCTGACTTGGCCCATTAGACGGGTACGGGTTGGCCCATTAAAGATGAATACACTCTCGGTTTAGTTTTCTCATGCTCTTCTAATCCCGTGCTCGGTTTTGTCCTTTTTGGCTTTGTTTTTGTCCTTTTGTGAATATCCGTTACCTGCACAACACAATTAACAAAACAGACAAATACAATGTATTTTCTATTTGTTTTTGGTCATTTAAGCTCGTTTTTAAAAAAAAAGTGATATGTGATTAAACACATATCAAAATCCCCCATACTACGCTATTGCAGTGTCCTCACGCAATGATATAAATACACGCTTAAAAACCAAAAATTTTAATCCCCCTAAACTAATTACCTCGAAAAGTAGCTAAGTGTTCATTTAAGGTGATTAAGAAATCACTAGTTTTTAAAACCCCTCGTTTTACCATTTCTATATATATCTATATATTATTATTATTATTTTTTAAATGAAACTAAAACATGTTTGACTTTCATTATTTAATCATAACTTTTAGGATCACAAAACAAGAAACATTTATAAATAGTATCCAAAATAATAAATTCATCGTCCTCGATTTTTCACCCGCCCCAAACCAAGCTTAAAAATAAAATCATTGTTAAATACAAGTTAAGATGCTAACACTACTCATAAATGCAAATTGTGTACGCATAGCTACTTTCCGCTCTTTTATTCCTAAATCCTCTAAAGATTTTATTTTTGTTATTGGTGACAAATAAATTATGTCCCTATTTATAAAAAGTAAACCCGGTTTAGACCATAATTAGTTTGAAATCCTTATCCAAAAAGACGATAAGGTGAGAATACTGTCCCACAATTACGGTTCTGAATTACACATGATTTAAGGGGTTATCCTTATTAATTCATCCGAAACAACAAAACTAACGATTCAGAGACGGAGGCTTTATTCAGATAACCTGGAGTCGAAATTTAGCATTATTATTAAATTATATTAATTTATATTTGCTACATTTTAATCCCCCGGTCCTTTAAAAAACTACCACATCGGTATGCGAGCCGACCATGGTCCAGGAGTCTTATTTCGACCAGGAGATCCTTGACCTTTTTAAAAAATGACACACTGGTATGCAAGCCGACCATGGTCCAGTAAACTTTTATCAGTCTCGGATTTATTATTCTTTATTAATTACCTCTACCCTTTAAACGACTGCCACATCGGTATGCGAGCCGACCATGGTCTAGTGGTCTTATTTCGGCTTCGGTTTATTACATAATTATTATTATATATCTAAATTGCAAGACATGTGGTCTGTTTAACTACCTATAACAATGAATACGAGCCGTCAAGATCGATAGGCCTATTTTCCCCACAACACTGACAAAACCACAATGGAGTACCTTAACTTTCCCAGAAGGAATTCACTATGAAGGGATTAAACTAAGAATCGCAAAAACCAAAGTAACTTTGTTTTATTTAACAGAATATATAAACGATTATTAAGTCTGGTGGGCGCAAAAAGTCACAATTACCATCTATGAGCTCTTAAGATATCCAACTACATCACGCTTAGCATCTAACTATATTAAACGCTATCATATTTTGTTCTTTGCAAATTTAAAATCTTTAATAAAAGAATCCTCGAAAGCTTAGTCTAATAAAATCAGAGCTTTGTCATATTAAAATTCTATTATGGAAACTTGCTAACTCTGACTTTTTCCAAGCTAGAATTTGGCGTTTTAAAGCTTTCTTGTATAAAAGACTAGCAAAAGCTTTAATTTATATAAGCTAAGGGCAAAGCTCAAGCGCAACATGCTCAATAGTCAAAATATATTCTTATCCCATCATCGAAAGTCAAAATTATATGTCAAAACACATATTTTCTTTTTGAAAATTTTTAATTTTTGGCTAAAATCAAATAAATTTTTGCTATTTCTGGTGGTAAAAAACTGGTTTATGTGAAGACAAAGCAAATGCCAAGCAAGATCAAACGATAGATAACCCCCCCCCCCCCCCAAACTAGAACTAAACATTGCCCTTAATGATTAAAGGGTCTTTATCGTAAATCTAAAGCAGTTTTATTAATACACTAATAGATAAACGTTAGTATATAAGATCTTAGGATATCAGATTCCTATATATAAGCATTGAAACTTGAGTGAACGATGGGAAAAACCACGAGCATGAGAGTCTTCATAATTTGGGCAATCTTGAACATAAAACACAAGCCACGAAACACGAGAAAGAAGAGTCGAGCACCTCACAATCACACATTATTAGAAAAAGGAAAAGAAGATAGAAACACATGGGGGTCGGTTTGGTTTGCCACACGAGACCGCTTGTTTTTGTTAACCGAGTCACGAGCCTGACTCGACCCTGAATTTAGTGGTCCATGGGGAAGGTTTGGAGATCCAAGACAACCATAGGTGGTATGTCCCCTCCAAAATAATGTTTGAGTCTATGACCGTTCACCTTGAAGTTTGGTCCGTCGGTTTGAGATAACTCGACGGTACCATAAGGGAAAACTTGAGTAACGGTGAACGGTCCCCCGGTCAAGGGTTTTGAGCTGCCCGAAATATCTTATAAATCAGAGACATTAAGCGAAGAACTCGATCACCAACTTTGAAAATGCGGTTCTTAATCTTAGAGTCATGAATCTTTTTAGTTTTCTCTTTGTAATAAAAGAGTTTCTTAGTATGCTTGATTCCTCAGGAGTTCATTTAATTCATTCCATTTTTGAACTTTCCGGTGATCATCCCGCGGACTTAGACAAAAAAATTGCAATGATTCAAGGCTAAAAGGCTTGTGTTCAGCTCCATCAGAAGGAGACAAGCCTTTCCGTACACAAGCTTATAAGGAAGTGCACCCGATGGTTACTGAATGCGTACGGAAGGCCCATAAAGCATCATCTAACTTATCGGACCATGAAGTATGATTTTCACCTACGGTCCCTTCTAAGATACGTTTTAAACCACGATTTGAAACCTCCACTTGTCCACTAGTTTGTGGATGATACGCGATAGAAAGACGGTGGGTAACTCCATACTTAAGCATGACCTTTGCGAATGTCATAGAAATGAGTACCACGATCACTAATTATAGCACGAGGAGTTCCAAATCGTGCAACAGATAGATTTTTAAAAATTTTACGACCGACTCGGGCATCATTATGGGAGTGATTTCAACTTTAACCCATTTAGACAAGTAGTCAACGGCCACGAGAATGTACTTGTTCCCTCGAGAAGACAGGAACGGGCCCATAAAGTCGATGCCCCATACGTCAAAGATCTCGCATACTTGAATTGCATTTTGGGGCATTTCGTCCTTTTTTTTATAACGAGATTTTGCCATGACATTGAAAATAGTCTCATGACTTCACCATGTCATGGGCATCATGATAAACCGTCAGCCAATAGAAACCGGAATCAAATACTTTCTTAGCAGTGTAGTTCGCACCATGATGTCCCCGATGTTCCATTAATGCAAGCCGTGAGGATATCAACGCTTCTTGACCGTAAACACATCGCTAATCACTTGATCCGCAGCAAAATTCCTAAACAAGTTATGGTCGTCCCAAAAGAAAACTTTACATCCTTAAAGAATATTGTTTTTTTATTAGGGCGACATCCCTTTCACTACAAAATTCCCGGCAAGGTAATTTGCAATGTCGGCAAACCATGGGGTACTAGAATCACCATGAAAAGATATCATTCTGAGGGTCTCGAGAGGAAATGTTTCATTAATTTCCTTTTTCTCGAGATCACCTTGATGAGGATTTTCTAATCTTGATAAGTGGTCGGCTGCGAGATTCTTCGCTCCTTTTTTATCACGAATAATGACATCAAATTCTTGGAGCAGGAGAATCCACCAGGGCAATCTCGATTTAGCATCTTGCTTAGCAAAAAGATATTTGTGAGCCGAGTGGTCCGTAAACACTATGGTTTTTGACAAGACTAAATAAGACTAGAATTTTCGAAGCAATACACCACGCCGTAATAACTCATTCTCAGTAGTAGTGTAATGACTTGAGCATCGTCATAGTCATGCTCGCACATGTAAGGCTAAAAATGTTTGGTCTTACGTCCCAAGGGTGGATTGCACCTACCGCAAAATCACTAGCATCACCCATAATCTCAAATGGTAGGTCCCAATCAGGGGCAACTAAAATCAGAGATGCATTTAATTTCTTCTTAAGAATTTCAAACGCTTCAATACATTCTTTCGAGAAGATAAACAGGGTTTCTTTTCAAGGAAATTGGTCATTGGCCGGGCATTTTAGAGAAATCATGAATGAAATCGACGATAGAACCGGCAAGACCTAAAAAACTTCGAACACCTTTATGTAGTGGGATAAGGAAGCTTAGTAATAACATAACTTTAGCTTTCTATATTGTTGCCAGCGCTTTCCCCGGGCCGAGCCAGAATTCTTATTAGAAAGGGCATGGCAAAGCCGAAGGCTGCTATCCCAATAGGCCAGCGGTCGGAAACGAGAGAGGGGGAATAAAAATGGAGATGAGCTTAGCGTGCCTAGACCTGCTTTCATTTTCGTATAGTGGAAACTGCTTTCTCTTCTTAAGCGCCCCCCCCCCGCCCCCACCTTGTATAGTAAGGTGAACATTGGTTGCACGCTTTCCTCTTATACTTAACTGGATAACTAATACAGGGAAACCGGACTTTAAGATCGTTTTCCCGTCTAATTGATCGGTGAGGCAGGCAACTCTAGCGAAGGTAAAGGAACGAGAAAAAAAAAAACAAAAAGAAGCTCTACCACGGTTGGGTCAGCTATTACATCACTTTAGCTCATCAACCTCAAAACAATTTTTAGATATCTATAGCCGAGACAATTCCCTCTTTAACTATGAAATGGCATTTCTCCTAATTTAGTAACTAGTTTATTGTCCTCCGCACCGTTTGAGCCATTTTGTCTAAATGGATAGCAAGAAGAGAAAGAATCCCTGAAGACCGAGAAATCATACCAAGAAGAACCTCCATAGTTTCCTCATCATGTCCATGAAAATAGCCAACATAGTACCTTTTGAATGTGCCCGGAATCATTACATAAGCCGAAAGCATATGTCGGTAGTCAAACGTCCCATAAGTGCAGAGAAGGTGGTCTTTTCTTGGTCCTTGCTGGTTCAATAGGAGTTCTGAAAAGTATCTAGAAAATCCATCTAAAAAATAATAGTATTCGTTCCCTGCTAAATGTTCAAGCATCAAATGGTCTTTACGAGTAGCATCATTAAGCTTCCGGTAATCAATACAAACACGCCATCCGGTGACTAGCCTTGTTGGAATCAACTCATTATCTTCATTCGTTACAACGGTCATACCTCCCTTTTTGGGCACACAATGAACGGGGCTTACCCACGGACTATCGGAGATAGGGTAAATCAATCCGACATCAAGGAGTTTGATAACTTCCTTTTTGATCACCTTATGAATTTTTGGGTTCACCCTTCTTTAATGTTGGACTGCCGGTTTAAAGTCATCCTCCATTAAAATTTTGTGAGTACAAAATTGAGGGTCAATGCCCTTAATATCGGATATTTTCCAACACGCTTGTGTGACTTTAGAACCTTTAGAAGGCGACCCTTTTCATCATCCTATTAAGTTTTAGTATTTTTACACGGGTATTTTTAGTTTCCTTCCGAAACCATACTGAAGTTATCCTTAAAATAAAGTTCTTTCAAAGTAAGAGGAATTATGGATCAATGCATTTAATAACTTTCTCAAGTATAAGAATGTCTCCCTCCGGATCAAAGTCGTCATCATTAATTCCTAGTAGAATTGTATCACTTGTAAGACAAGCCTCGATCTCTTCCAAAACGAAGTCACCTCCCTCAAAAGGAGTGAGAGAGGGGGAAGAAGTAGTAATGATAGGATCTAAAGACGGAGTGGGATTACCACTCTTAGAACTATCCAAAAATCCGAGCACCTCTTGAGCATACTCCTCACATGTAACGTCTATGACATCGATTCGATTAACCGATTCATCATCATATCTATAGGAGTATCTCAAAGTGTGTCCGATTTTAAATGTTATGGCTTCATCATTGAATCGAAGGGTTAATTCTTTATCGTGTACATCGATTAATGCTCGTGTCGTCCTCAAGAAAGGCCTCCCGAGAATGAGGGGAACCCGAGGATCAACATCGTAATCAACTACAACAAAGTCGGCCAGAAAATGAAACTTTCCTACTTTCACAAAGACATCTTCGGCAACACCAACCGGATAAGTGACTGATCGGTTTGCAAGCTCGAGAGTCATGCAAGTCGGAGTAAGTTCCGGGAGCGAAATCTTCTTCCATACGGAAAGAGGCATTAAGTTGATGCTAGCGCCAAGATTGGCTAAGGCTAAGCACTCATCTAGCTCCGAAAAATCACAAGGAATAATAAACTTGCCAGGGTCTCTAAGTTTTTTGGGCAACTTCTTAAGGAGCATCGCCAAACAATTCTCATTTAATGGAGTATTTGCCAATTCAAATAATTTCTCCTTATTACTAAGGAGACTCTTAAACGTAGAAGCGAACTTAGGCATGTGAAGAAGAGCATCCGCAAAGCTAAGGTCAAAATGTAATCTTTGAAAGATTTAAAGGAACTTCAACATTTGATTATTAGCTTTCTCTTGGAGCTTTTGGTCGTTAAGCCTTGAAGGATAAGGTATCGAAGGTTTAGGATTAGGTTTTAGAGCAACATCGGGCTCTGGAAGAGGAACTTTGACAACCGGAGGTTGGACGTGTGCGGTACTTCCTTCGAAAGAGGAGAAGAAGTAGGTGGAATCGTAGGTCCATCATAAGAAACACCACTTCGGGTAGTAATAGCTTTCAAGTCACCTCTCGGGTTAGCGATGGTATTACTAGGAAGTGATCCCGAACCAGAGGGACTTTGCATCTGAAAAAAACTGCTCATACATGTTCTTTATATCATTCTTTAACTCATTGCTCTGATTCCACATCGAAGTCCTTGACTTCATTCTTAAATACAGCTCATAATGTTTATTTATTATTGCATGTCTCACATAATAACATCATTAATCTTCATTGCAGTTCGAGAAATCATTCAAAGGTCCAACTTGAGTTTGATTAAGCGGAGCTTGATAATTCTTATTTCCTTGATTGAAGTGATTCTGATTGTATCCTTGATTCTGATTGTACCGGTTTTGATTGTTCTGCACATTCGGTTGAGGAAAACCGGGTGGTCTCATTTGATTGTTAGCACGGTAATTAGTTTCTCCTTGAGGACGGTATCCGGGACCTCCTTGATTGTAGGTCCATGTGGCTGCAGAAGCATTAAAAGTGTTTCCATCGGTAGCAAGACACTGATAGTAAGGATGCGGTCCACCACAAGTAACACAAATTTCATCTGTAGCTTTAACGGGAGCTATGAAGGAGTCTTGTTTTGAAGAAACATAGCCTTAACTGCATCAGTAAGAGCGGTAATCTCTGGTAGATAAGTGGGAGTAGAACAAGTACTTGCTTTTGAAACAACCGGTTTGTTTCTTGAAGTGCGAACTTTCGACTTATTCTCGATAATAGTCAAGGCATCTCGAGGAGTACGGTTCAAAAGATTACAACCAGCGGCTGCAATTTAGAGAATCTTGATCGAATGTGTCAACGCCATTGTAAAATGTTGTCGATTGATGCAATTTCTAAAAAACTGTTGGTGTGGCAATTACGTAGAGATCTTTAAATGAAACCCATGCCTCACTAAACCTTTCACAAACCTTTGATGAAATTTCCTCGTGATTTCATTTTTTTAATATTCGTATCTTTGAGGAGGAAAAGAAATATTCACAAACTTAGAAACGAGATCTTCCCATGCATTATAGAACGACGGGGGTTCATCTCAAGCCAAATCCGGGCCTGCCCTCCTCAAGAGAAAATGGGAAACGCATCAACTTGGAAAAGCTTCAAGTGAACATTTCTGTACTTAAGCGTAGAAGTGATCTTGTTAAACCAACGAATATGAGAATGGGGATCGTCCCTCTCAAAACCATGAAATTGACTCGAAGTTACTAGCTGAAGTAACCCGAATTTTAACTCAAAGTTTTCGGCAAGTATAGTGGGAATAACAATCGCATCTCCGTAACCCTCGGTGGGAGCTTGGAGTAATTCCGACATACTACGCGTATCCGCCATAGTATCAACGGGAGTCTCTACAATAGTTCGAAGCTCGGGTTCGACTATTTGCTTGGAATGTCTACGATTACGTCGCTTCGGAATCGTGGAAGATTCAACAATTAAATTCGATGAAGAGCGGGTGCGCATGCACTAGAAACAAAATAAGAGAAATAAATCTAAAATATTTTTTTTAACCGATAGTCAAAAGTTCATGGTAGCTCTCTAGAAAACGCACAAAGAAGCGGAGGAGCGGGTAAGCGCGAAGCGTTTTAAAAACCTTCTCCTTTCGGGTCGAAGTTCGTAGGATCAACCATCATATATCCTCTTTATTAGTTTGTTTACTCTAAAGGTGAGCCGATAAAACAATTGACAACACATTTAGTTAATTTTTTGGTTTTTAATTTTTTTTGGTACTTTCAATACATAGGAAAAGTATTGATTGTTTTAATAAAATCCACAAATAAAAATAGCGAGAAAAAAAATAAAGTTTGTATATAATTATAAGAAAAGAAAATAAAAATAATAAAGAAATATAAAATATATATTCACAAAAATGATAACTTCACGGGGAAGGGTCTTCAATGCACTAATCTTCAAACTTCAACACGATAATCGTTTCACACTTCCCCGGCAACGGCGCCAAAAATTAATTCTAGTGTTGTATTATATATATATATATATATATAGTATAAATATATAAAGCAAATCTGCAAACTCTTGTGAAAAGAGTGATAAGCAAATTACTAATAAAATATATTTCGAAAAGACTGAGAGAAAAATACCCTTAGGAAGGATAACGTTCAAACCCCCCCCCCCGTTCACGAGTCGTTTTCCTAGCGAAGCGAGAAATAGAACAATCTTGTTTCTGTTCTTGATCGCGAGCATTAAATATTCGATATTTGTTCAATAGTGTTGGGTGGTCGGAAAAAATTTGATAATCTTAGAAAGAATTCGGATTTGGATCCTAAGCAAATGAATTTCCAACTCCAGCATTTCATGTGACTAAATTCATTTTGAATTTATCACCACACCAAGACGCAATTACATTGTTGACAAACGATACCGTATATCGGACCTCCACACCAAAAACATTCACGTGGCTCGAATGTCGACATTAGAATTAAACAAATAGAGGATAAGAAAAAGAATTAAATGGCAAAGAGAATTAAGTAGATTTATTTTTGGTTTTTCGAGTTTTTTAAACAACATATTTTACAAAAGGACAAAATGAGATTGAATAACTTAAACCGATAATCAACTTGACCCTTCACAGTAGCTCTCTAAAAGAAAAACGCACAAAGGAGCTGAGGAGCAGGAAAACGTAAGCTATTAAAAACCAACTCTTTTCAGGTCATAGTCCTCGAACAACACATCTTAAACCCCTCTTATAATTTTGTTAAATCTATTTAAAGTAGCCGAACTTAACAAATGACACAAAGGCAAGTTTTTTAATCTTTGTTTGGGAACTAAATATGAAATCTCCATGTTGAGAGCATTATATTGATGATGATTTTTATTCTTATTTAAGGACAATGTTTTTATATTTTTTTGATTTTTCTTTAAAAAGAAATGAAAAATATTTTTGTATTTTATTTTTATTTTTTTAAGAAGAAAATATTCACAAACGAAAAACAATAACTTCACGAGGAAGGGTCTTCAAGTCACTAATCGTCAAACCGTAACGATATTGTCGCAACACACCTCCCCGGCAGCGGCGCCAAAAATTGATTGCTTTTGAAACTAACCTTTATATATATAAATAAATATATATAAATATATAATAAGATAATCTCAAAATCTCAATCAAAATCAATGAGTAAACCGGAAGTATGTGATTCCCGATTCCGTTTTATCCCCAAAAGCGAAAATTACGGTTACGTTATTGGGTTTTGACTTTTGGGTGCATGAATAACACAGATTGATTGGTTTCTAAAATTATACGGGAAATTAAAGAAATTTAAACTAAGGCATACTTAAATCTAACGAGGAAAAAAAAGCAAATGCACGGAATTATAAACCTAAAACTACCGTTAAAGCATAAAGCAATTAAAGAACTTAAAAATCTATGGGAAACATAAACTAAGGATGTGAAATAAATCCTAAGTCTACGGGACATAAAATGAAGCATCTAATATGTTAAAACATCGAAAACGTTAACGAAAAATAAAAACGAACGCGACTTGAAACGCTAAATTAACAAAATTACACCAAAATATGAATTTTTAACTTTTATAAATCCTAAATAATAAAATGCGAGAAAAAAAAAAAGGAAACCCTAAAACGAAAAGCAACTACGGTGAACAAAACGAAGATAACGATAACGGATCCTAATCCCGTTTCTTTAAAAAACCAAATTGTAAAATTTTAACCCTACGAGGGCAAATTTAATTTTCCTAGTCTAAATGATAAAAGAAAATTAAAAAAAAAAGAATTATATTTTTTATATTTTATTTTATTTATTATGAATTAAAAACAGTTTAATGAAATAACAATTATTAAAAATACAAACTAATTTATAAAAATTCAGAAAAATTACAAAAAGTACTTTGACTTATGCTGAATCTAGGAAAAATAAGAACTTTAAAAAACGGCTTATAAATAAGCCAGAAATAAGCTAATTTGGGCTGAAAGGCTTAAAAGGCAAAATGAGTATACAAATTAAATGGTGAGTAGGGCTAACAGATAGCCCTACTGGTGCTGGTGGTTTGTGTGTGTGTTGCTTGGGACGAGTGTGTGTAAAGGGAGAGGTCATGGGTTCGACCCCCATGCCTCTCTCTTTTTTGAAAACATTTTTTTTTACTTTTTCTTTTTAAAAACTCATAACAGACACTAAAATAAGCAACTTTAAAAAACTGATTTTTTATAAAACTTAAAAATAAGCTGGCAATAAGCCAAAGAAAATTGACAGAATTGGTTTCTTTTTTTAACTAAGACTTAAAAGCTAAAATGTTGGGCTTTTTGACACAATAAGCATTAAAGTAAACAAATCAACTAAAAACAGATAATCACTAAACCCTAATAAGCACTAATGAACAGGTATAAGCTAACAAAAGAAACTGAAAATAAGCTGAAATGACAGAATCACTCAAAAGGCTCTTAAGCTTAAATTCCTAAACTGAAAATGCTACTAAGCTCAAATAAGCTCAATCCTAAGCTAAGTAAGCTAAAAGCACTCTAAAACTATCCTAATAAGCAGCCCTAAGCAAAATTAAAGCAATCCTAGCAATCATAAGCTCAAATAAGCAAGAAGGCAAAATGGGCTAAAACTGTTGGTTAAAACAGCCAAAGGGGGACTTTTGGGCTTAAATTTAAGCCCCCAATCAGAACCTTATGACTATACAGCTTATAGGACCTTAAAGCTTATCCAAAGAGCTACAATAATTAGCAAAGAAAAAGGAGTTTGAAATTCATCTAAGCTATAAAAAAAGTGAATGAAAATGGCTGACTCACTCAGCACATACTAAGTTTGGTTTTCTTTTTGAAAGAAAAATGGTTTTTGCAGACTTCAAAATAAGCTAGTAAAGTAAGATAAAAACACAAAATAAGCACAAAAAGATCAGGCTTGATATGCAATGAACTTATTCTAACAAATTCAGACCCTAAAACAGAAATTTACTTATCTAAATTATAACTTGAAAATGACCTTTTAAGCTTTGAATTTGAAACAAGTGCAAATTTATTGACAGTTTAAACCAAATCAAAGACAGACTAAAAACAACACACTCCTACTGCATTTTGAGACTCATACCATCAATAAAACAACACAGGATTAACATAATTCAAGATTAAATCAGATAAGCATTGCTATAAACCTAGAAAGACTCATAATTAAACCATGGATACCAAATACCTTAAAACTTAGATTTAGATTTTAAAGACTTGTTAAAACTAACTTATAGACTAACTTTAAGCTGATTAAAACTGATAAAAAGGCCAAAGTGCATCATGAACCTCATTTGACCCATTTTAACTCCTTAACCCAAACACCCCTTTAAATCCTAAAACTTACTTTAAGCTATAAACAGACTAAGATAAGCTATAAAATGCTATAACAGATTGAGATATAAGAAAACTAAGAACAAATAAGCAAAAATCTTAGATAGATAAGCACTATAAATAAGCAGAACATAATAAGCAGTTTAAAAGCATAAAAAGGCAGATTTTAAAAAAACACAAACAAATGACATTGAAACATAAACATAAGCATGAAAACATTCAAAACGGTAAAATAAGCAACATTAAACAAAATTAGTATAAAATAAGCATCAGAATAAGTTAAACAGGAAATAAGTCAAAACATAAAGAAAGAAAAGAAAAATGGAAAACTTACAATGGTCCTTTTGCTTTTGTCAAGTATCTTAAACCCCAAACACTTTCCAATTCACCCTAATGCTTCCCAAGAAGCTCTAATACCCAATAAGCCATCCATAATTTCTTATTCATCCAAAAGCTTAAAACCAAATAACGTCCATACTAATGAATAGTAAAAAGCTTAGAATAATCTTTAGGAGAAACGCTAAACTAAAAGAAACACTGAGTTATAAGAGCTTAATTAGCTTATTTAAGCAGCTTAAAGACAGATTAAGGCTTTAAAAGAAAAGACAGGATTAAATTGGAAATAAGCTGAAATTTTCATTAATAAAAAAAAGGTTACAAGGCTTGAAAGATAAAGTACAATAAGCTGAAAGAAACTAATATAAGCTGAAAATTAAAGACTATACTACTCCTAAAAACTACCTAGATACTCTTACAATGAAAATCCTAAACTATTTATATAAAAACTAAAGTGCAGGGTCTTCACTTGTGCTTGTTGTGTTTGTTGTGTGAGAGAGCTCAAAGCCTCATCATAGCCATCCATCCTTCTTGCTCTCCAAGCTCTAAATCCTGGCCATTGATTTTTTGGCTCTTTCCTTTGACGAATGGGGATGTTAGGGATTGCCAAGGTGGAACTTTGGTATTGGTGAAGTGGGGTAATGTTGGGAGGGTGATGTTTTGTCATGGTGCAGAGGAAGGTGGGACAGGGATGATGAATAGTATAGGGATTAGGGTTGGCGGGAAAATGGGTGTGGGTACTGTAGGGTTTAATTTGTGACGGGGTTAGGGAAATTGGATATGGGGTGTAAGGGTGTTGGGTATGGAGGGACCAAATGTGTTAGTCCCTAAGGACTTATGGTGAAATGAAAAATTAGGGGTAAAGGGTTAAAGGGTTAATGGACATAACAGGCTAGCAGGTTTGTTAAGTGTGTAATGGGCTTGGACTTTGGCCGGTTTATATATAAAGGAATTTGAGGCAAAATAAAAATGGATTTAGGGCTTATATAAGATTTAAGGCTTATAAATAAAGTCTTAATGGGCTGACCCGTCATTAAGTGGGTACGGGTTGGCCCATTTAAGATTTTTATCTGTTTCCGGCTCTATCTTATAACTTTGACTTTTATCAAGCTCTTTCCATTTCTGTGCTCGTTTTGGTCCGTTTTGGGCTTATTTTGTTGTATTTTTGATATCCGTTACTCACCATACAAATTCAAAAGACAACAAATACAATGTATTTTTGGTACGTTTTTGGTCATTTAAGTCCGGTTTTAATAGAAAATGGTATGTGTAATTAAGCACATACCAAAATCCCCCATACTAAACTATATTGTCGTGTCCTCACCGAATCCTAAAATAAGCACTAAAAAACCAAGAATCTCAATCCCCCTCAACTAATTACCTCAAAAAGTAGCTAAGTGTTCATCAAGGGAAATTAAATCAATAGCTTTGAAAAGCCCCGTTTTGACCATTTTTAAATATTACACTTTAAAGTATATTTTTTTTTTTTTTATCTTTTATTTTTTTTTTTTTTTATTTACTACCACTAATATTTTTGTATTTTTCCTTTTTTCTCATTTTTTTGTATTTTTATTTTTAATCAACTAACTAACATATTTGACTTTCGTTATTTTTATAACTTTAGGGTCATAAAACAAGACGCATTTCAATCCTAAAATGGCCCAAAAAGGATAAATTCATCGTTCCTGACTTTTCACTTATTCCAAACCAAGCTTAAAACGAAATCACCTTTAAATATGAGCTAAGATGCTAACACTAATCATACTTGTACCTTGTAAACTTTTCACTCCTAACAATTATTATATTATGTGAATGTGCCATTTCGAATTTCAACCATGGATCAACTTTTTACAAAATTTTCTACTTCACGTTCCACCCGAGAATAATGAGTTTGAAGGCGAAATCATCCCATGTAGTCTACTTTTCGACCTCGGCACATCCCAACCTTGCGGCTAAGTGACCAGGCTTTTGACACCCCACAGAGACTAGTATCGGGACTCACGGACCTTCGGTTTCAAAAACTCTTAGGTTTCCCGTTTACACATAGCTTATTTAGAAAAACCACAACTTAAAATGAAATAGTCTTAGTTCAAAAGCATATTTAAATTTAAGAAAAAAAGATTTTCCCTATATTTATTAAATCACATTTATTTCACTTAACATTAATATAACCATGATGCAATTGAAATCCTCGACCTTTTAGAAGGCTGCAACATCGGTTGTGAGCCGGCAAGATGCAGCAAACTTTTATCAGTCTCGATTATTATTTTCACTATGCTTCTTTAAAGGCAGTAACATACGGTTTTGAGACCGGCCGAAGATGCAGCAAACTTTTATCAGCCCACAGTTCATATTATTACCTTATTCATCATTTTTTTTCATTAACTTTATACCATGATATAGAGAAGACTTCTTTTTGGAAAATTTAAGTACAAATTTGAACTAAGACAAAAAATATTATTGACTACATCTCAAAAATTGTCGATTTAAGTTTAATTTTCAAAAATAGCACGTATTATTAGTCCGGTTAGGAGCTTAATGAGAAAAAGCCACAAATTACACACATGAGACCTTAATATTTCCAAATAATCCATGTTTAGCATACTATCCTACTTAACTCTAACATTTTTCTTCTTCGCGAAAAACCGCGAATTCTTAGTCAAAAATTTAAGGAACAATCAAGAGCTCAACACCTCGAACGAGTCAAAATTTATTCTTATTCTACCAGCAGAAAGTCAAAAATGTGACAAAACACTTAATTCGTTTATGAAATAAATTGTTTAATTTTTTTACATTTTTTTATTGGTATTTTGTTGGAAAAAACAAGATTACTGTGAAAACAACGACAGCAGGCACAATTAAATCGAAGTATCCCCCCATACAAGAACTAAACATAGTCTTCAATGTATTAAGAAGGGTCTCTACGTCATACTAAAATCCGTTTATGAATAGTGTTAAAGATAACACGTTAGTGCGATAAGATTAGGATATTGGGATACCCAAAATGAAGCTGATGCTGTTAAATTGAGTGAATGAAGGACAAAACCGCGAGCACGAGAGTCATCACAATCCGGGAAATCCTGGACAATAAACCACAAAACACGGGAGAAGGTAGAGGCGAGCCTCCTCACAACACACTTATTCATTAATAAAACTAAGGGATAAGCATGGGTTGCCACCTACGAAGCGCTTGTTTAAGGTCACTAAGCTTGACCCGATCCCCCATACTTGAGCTTTGTCAAGGGGGATAAAAATGGGGATGATGAACACCCAAATTAGGAGTGTTGTCTCCATGAATCAACATCGGGCTTTAAGATGAAAAAAGCTTGGAAGCTTAAAGCACCGAAGTGTAAGAAGAAGGAGTAGAATTTCTCCTTTGAAGCAGAGAACACCGTGATTTGAAATATTTATCCATCATGTCGGATGAAAATGGAAGTAAAGTATCAATCACGGGGGGAAGAGTAGCAAGAAATCTCGTGGATTTAACTTCAATGCATATCCCCGGATCATAAATCTTGTTTCTATCTCCGGAAGGAGAAGAAACATCAAGATTGGATCCGAGATCATTATGAGAAGGAATGAAGTCAAATCCATATAAATGGTGTGTATGGTGGATAAAAATTATGCACATTCAACAGGGAATGTCTACCACCACATCAATGGTTAAATTTCCAAAATCGGATAATCACATGAAATGATTCGAACTCGGAAGGGAAGTAGAAATTAATCGTCATCTTCCGAGTCGTAATCATCACACTCAGATACCTGTGGGTATAGAAGTTCAACCGGACCGGGAAGATATATAGATCTCTACCCTAAGCAGAGTCACTATCCTCCATTGGATGGAAGAAAAAAAAAAAAAAAAACAAGAAAAAAAAAAAAAAAAAAAAAGAAATGAGTAAGAAGACTCGATGATTGAATCCATAATTAGCTGAAAAGCTTTCTGGTGGTCGGGATTGAATTGTCGTATAACAACCTCTCCATCATACTAATATACTCCTCGTGCTCTCTATTAACAATTCTTCGGTGGAATTGTTTTGAGTTCACGCGACCACATCGAGGAAAAAACAACCTTAGGAGAGGAAGCCATCAAAGTATCTCGATTGAGTAGTGATTCAAGAAGATAAGACTCGGCATCAAAACGATCATTTTTCAGAGTAAACAGGTTCATCATTTATGCATTCGATTAAACCACTAGAAATGATTTCTACATCAGATCAAAAATAGTTTGATTTTGATTGCTTCGGCTTTGATTCTGATTAAAACCTGGTGGTCCGAGATAATTGTTCGAACGATAGCTAAGCAGATTACAGTTACCTTGAGGTTGGTAAGAAGTACCACCTTGATTATAGGCTCCTGCAGCATATACGTTCTGAGTTTGGGCAACGGTGGCTGAACAATCATTATAAGCATGTGGAACACCACGAGTTTCACAGCTAGGTGTAACTGCTTTTACTTGTTGGTTTGTTTGAAGCATTTTTATTAAATTTTTGTTAATTTCCGTCATTTCAGCCTTAAGTGCTACAATTTCCGGATCGGAAGAAGAAGTGATAGAACTAGATGACTCACTCCTTTGAGCGGAAGTATCCCAATCATTGTGGTGAGCGGTCATATTTTCAATTAGATCATAACACTCTTCGGGTCGCCTTTTCATAAAAGTCCCGCCGGCAGCAGCATTGATGGTATCACGATGTCTTAAAGTGAACCCGTTATAGAAGGTATCTATTTGAGTGACGGGTAACATGTTGTGATTAGGAGAGCGATCAATCGAAAGCTTATAACGTTCCCATGCTTTGAATAACGACTCATCGGGACGTTAACGGAAATTGGTGATTTCATTTCTTAACTTCGTCACCATAGAGGGTGGAAAGTATTTTCTGAGAAACATTTTAGCCATTTGCTCAAATGTGGTGATAGAATTCCTTGGCGAATGATCAAACTAAGCGGTGGCATAATGTGTCAAGGAGTGAGGAAAGAGATATAGACGAAGGGCGTCATCGGTGACCGCATTCACTTTGATACTTTGGGTGACATGCAAAAATTTGTCAAGATGCTTGTTCGCATCGTCACCCGGTAGTCCGTGAAATTGGCAAGAATTTTGAACTTGTTGAATCATGTCATTCTTGAGTCCAAAATTGATTGCCTGAATGTTTATCGGGGCGATCGGTCCGCCTCGACCATTCAAAGTCGGTTGGCACAACTCCTCCATCGTTCGAAGGTCGGGAACTGGTAAACCATCTCCTCCCGCAGGAGGTGGTCCATCATTACCGGCTTTGTTAGCGGCCATGTTAATTTCTTCAAAATCGTAAAGGAGTAGGATCAATACGAGTTCTTCGAATTGTACATTCGGGATTTTCAAGAGGTGGGATAAGATTCCTTGTAGACGATTGAGTGCTCATACACTAGAAAGAAATATAAAAAGAGAATTTATACTATTTTTTTTTGATTTTTCAACAATTTATTCACAATTTATTTTAATAGAGAAAATGAGACCGAATAACTTAAACCAATAATCAACTTGCTTCACGGTAGCTCTCTAAAAGAAAAACGCACAAATGAGCAGAGGAGCGGGAAAGCGCGAAGCTATCAAAAACCTTCTCCTTTCGGGTCGTAGTTCCTCGGAACAACCCTCCTTATACCCTTCTTTTAGTTTGTTAATCAATTAAAGGTGAGCCGTACTTCACAAGTGACACAAAGACAAGTTTTGAATCTTTGGTTTGGGAACTTATTATGATAATGCTCAAGTTGAGAGCATTATATTGATGATGATTTTTATTATTTATTAAGGATAATGTTTTTATATTTTTTTTATTTTTTCTTTATCTTAAATAAAAAGAAATGAAAAATATTTTTGTATTTTTATATTTTTAATAAAGAAAATAACTTCACAAGGAAGAATCTTCAAAGCACTAATTGTCAAACGTTGAAACGACAATCGTATACACTCCTCCTCGGTAGCGGCACCAAAAATTGTTTCGTTGTCAAGTATATATATACTAGTTGGATACCCGCGCATAGCAGCGGTGATAATTTTTTTTGACCTAACTCTCCCCGTAATTCTCTACCCGCTAAGTGAATTCGTTTCACAACACTTTGAATGTATACGTGTCCGTTGTATGTGTTTGTTTGAGTTTCCCGTAGCTTTCCCGCAACACCATATTAACATCACCATACTCGCATTTAAAAAACTCTAACATTCTCTTACAAATTCAACACTCTCTTCAAATGAATTAAGGTTAAAGTTGTAAAAAAATTAAATCAAAATAAAATAAACCCATTAAAAATGTAAAAATCTAAAAATTTAT
>BQNB010098226.1:3104-25207 GCA_026074375.1 Tanacetum coccineum
TCCAGGACCCAACAACAACAACCATAACAACAATAACTATAACAAACGGTGATGGGATGCTGAGAGTGAAGACATTTCGAGAAACAATATCCCCAAAATAAAGTTCAATAAATGGGAGGAGCTCGTGAGAGAGAACTTATACGATAGACGGCGGAATATGGTACTCAGTCATTAGTTCGAGGATGAATCAACTCCTTTAGTTTAAGTGTGCACAAGTCAGTTAGCTCCACAAACAGTTCATGATCGTAAAGATTTGTAACGACAAAAGTAATAACTTGAGAATGAGATAAGGTAGTTCCAAGTAAGGCATTAAGATTCTGCTTAGTGGTAAGACACGATTGTGTCTTTAAACCTTTCTAACGGATTCTGGTGATTATCGGGTTCGAGTTCATACTCATGTCATATTGGATACCATTATGTGGTATATCCTATATCATAACACGAGGTCGATTCTTGGACTTGGCTAGTTTCTAGAGAGAGAAACACATGAGAGAGATTTTCTAGTGAGAGAAAATATGTTTTATAAGAAAAGAATAAATGACTAGCTTACCTCTTCCAAAGTTGGAAGAGACTTATATAGTCTTTACAAAATACCGGGTATTAGTACCCAGCTTAAAACCGAAAGACATACGATTAACTATTAAACTACGAGCTATTATAAACAACAAATATACGGGGTGACCGAGTCTTTTTCTAATATCTAACAATGTCTAAAACCTATATTGAGGTATTTGTGATTATGGGTTAAGGTAAAATAATGAAATAAGATCAAATTAATGATTTTAGGTTATGATCATAGCATGATCATACAATAATTAAGAGGGAATTTGGTTATGATTATAAGTGAATTAGACACCTTGGTTATTATATAAATTATATATGTTGATGTGTTGTGATAATGATGACATTAGGAGGGCAAATTAGATGATGATGATGGTGGATTAATGGTATACTTAGCATGGAATTGAGGTAAGTAACTATGCTATAATATGTTGTGGTATATGAATAATTATTGTATTTATGTGTATGGATTATTATATGTTTAAGAAGTATGAATTAGGAGATTAGAATGGATGTGGAAGTTAGGCTTGATAAGCTCTAGTAAAGGAGAGCCCTTGGTTTAGTCATAGGACTAAACAAGGTAAGTGTTTTGTTCTTGAGGATTATGATATGATTACTTGTTTGTAAGTGTATGTGGTTAATGTAGGGTATGTAAATGAATGTGTGAATGGATAAGTATTTAGGTTTGTTGTATATGTATGCATTCATTATGTCATGTATGATGATATATTGTATGCGGGTTGCTTACTAAGCGTAATGCTTACGATTTAGATGTTTAATGTTTTGTAGGTTCAAGTGAAGAAGGTAATTTGTGGACTAAAGCATAGACGTGGAAGTACTTGTCGTTATTAGACAAGTAGTTAAGGTAGAAGCCGAGCTTGAATCAAAGTTGAACTCCCAATGTGTCATAATGGCTTGTAAATGTTAAGGTCAAGTGTCAAGTCTTTTGGTTGGAGTCTTATATGTAAATGTATGAAAATGGGTCAAAATAAGGATGTAGAACGGGTCAAAACGGGGTGTTTGGCAACCCCCGTAAAGTACATGTTTTTGGGTAATTTAGACCACAAACAAGTATGGAATTGATGTAACATAATGTTTTGATGAATTCTGGAGATTTTTATGAATTATCGAGTTCGGGAAGTTAGTTTTTCGTAAATAAAGTGTCAAAATGAGTTTGGTATGTTTCCAGGATGCAGGGAGCCGCCCGGCTGGCCTTCCAGCCGCCCGGCTGGCCTCCAACGGGCCTCTAGCCGCCCGGCTGGGCTGGGGTTGATGTTTTCCGGATTTTGTTTTTGACGTAACTTTTGAACCGTAAGGAGTTAGAACGAGTTCCTTATATCGTTGGAAAGCTTATGAAGTCTAGTTTGTGATAATGAAACATTCAAGGGTCTAATTGTAATGTATTTTAAAAAGTATAATGAGGAATGTCACAAGGTTATTCCCGGTCAAACGTTTTCGCAAAAATTTTAATTTTCGATCAAATTTTGAGTTTTATATGTAAATGTATGAAAATGGGTCAAAATAAGGATGTAGAACGGGTCAAAACGGGGCGTTTGGCAACCCCCATAAAGTACATGTTTTTGGGTAATTTAGACCACAAACAAGTATGGAATTGATGTAACATAATGTTTTGATGAATTCTGGAGATTTTTATGAATTATCGAGTCCGGGAAGTTAGTTTTTCGTAAATAAAGTGTCAAAATGAGTTTGGTATGTTTCCAGGATGCAGGGAGCCGCCTGGCTGGCCTTCCAACCACCCGGCTGGCCTCCAGCCGCCCGGCTAGGCTGGGGTTGATGTTTTCCGAATTTTGTTTTTTACGTAACTTTTGAACCGTAAGGAGTTAGAACGAGTTCCTTATATTGTTGGAAAGCTTATGAAGTCTAGTTTGTGATAATGAAACATTCAGGGGTCTAATTGTAATGTATTTTAAAAAGTATAATGAGGAATGTCACAAGGTCATTCCCGGTCAAGCGTTTTCGTAAAAAAAAAAAATTTCGGTTAAATTTTAAGTCTGGAAAAGGGGCGTTTCAGCACTCTTCCAGTCCACGGCTCCACCATTAAGTACGAACACATATCCCATTGGGAATTTTGTATCGTCCTTATCTGTTTAAATACTAGCATCATCATAACAAGATACTTTCAGTTCAGCTTCAAGTTTTGCCCCATACACATGACCATATCTTTAGTATTCCTCAATAACTTAAGAATAGTTTTAACAGCAGTCCAGTAAATCTCACCAGGATTTTGCTGAAAACGACTATACAAATTTTGCGCAAAGGAAACATCAGGTCTAGTACATCTGACCGCATACATGATTGAACCTATAGCCGAAGCATAATAAACTCTTTGCATACGTTGTACCTCACTAGGTGTTTTAGCACCTTGGGACTTTCTATAGTTAGGCTTTTCTATCATTAGAGTATACCCCTTCTTGAAGTTTTCCATCCAAAATTTCTTTAGTATTTTCTCTAGATAAGCACTTTGACTAAGAGCAATCAACCGCTTAGATCTATCACGTATGATCTTGATTCCAAGGATGCATGATGCTTCTCCTAAGTCTTTCATAGAAAAACACTTACAAAGCCAAGATTTAGCTTCTTTTAGCATTGTAACGTTATTTCCTATGAGTAATATGTCAACGACATACAAGATTATAAATGCAACATTACTCCCACTAGCTTTGAGATATACATATGGCTTATCTAGATTTTGAGTAAACCCAATCTTCTTGATTTCTACATAAAACCTTTTATTCCAACTTCTAGATGCTTGCTTTAATCCATAAATGAAATGTTGAAGTTTGCATACTTTGTTGGCATGTTTCAGATCCACAAACCCCTCAGGTTGCACCATATATACGTCCTCGCTCAGGTGACCATTCAGAAAGGCGGTTTTGACATCCATTTTCCAAATCTCATAGTCATAGAATGCGGTTATGGCTAAAAGAATCCTTATAGCTCTAATGTTTGCAACAAGAGAGAAGGTTTCCCCATAATCTACACTGTAGGTTTGGGTATAGCCTTTTGCTACAAGACGAGCTTTAAAGGTGTGTACATTGCCATCCATGTTAGTCTTTTTCTTGAAAATCCATTTACTCCTAACAGTTCGACCATTAGGAGGAAGATCAACCAAAACCCAGACTTGGTTACCTTTCATGGATTGCATTTCCGTATTCATAGCTTCAAGCCATTTGTCAAATTCAGGATCTGATAATGCAGCCTTGTAATTAGGTGGTTCATTAAGATCTCCCAATTCATATTCCTCAACATCAACATAGAAGCCATATCTATCTGGTGCTTGAGGTATCTTTACGGATCTACGAATAGGAACTTCAACATTTTGGGGCTCGACCTCGATAGGCGCGACCTCATTATGTACTTCGCTAGTATTTTCAGAAGGTTGTGTATCTTCTTCTTGAATTAATTTAAGTCCTCCATTACTCCCACTCGATTCAAGAAGTCCATGACTCCCACTCGCTTCTTGTACCATGAGACTATTCTCAAAGAAATCAGCATTTCGAGCAACAAAAATCTTGTTCTCGAGTGGATAGTAGAAGTAGTAAACCATCGTTTCCTTTGGGTATCCTACAAAGATACACTTAATGGATCTAGGATCAAGTTTGTCAGGCGTGTCTCGTTTCACGAGTGCCTCACAACCCTAAACCCTTAAGTAGGACAACTTGGGAGCTTTCCCGTGCCATATTTCATAAGGCGTTCTTTCAACCTTCTTGGTTGGAACCATATTGAGAATGCGAGCTGCAGATTCGAGAGCATATCCCCAAAAGGATTTTGGCAGAGTTGTTAGATTCATCATGGATCGAACCATATCAAGTAAAGTTTGATTCCTCCTCTCAAACACCTCGTTATGTTGTGGTGTATAAGGTGGAGTAAGTTGGGATACAATACCACAACTTTTCATGTGATTAACAAACTCATGACTCAGGTATTCGTCTCCTCGATCAGATCAAATCGCCTTTATCTTTTTACCGAGATGATTTTCAACTTCGTTCTGAATGACCTTAAATGTTTCAAACACCTCATGTTTATGTTTCATCAAGTACATAACCATAACGGCTGAAATCATTTGTAAAGGTGATGAAGTAACAAGCACCCTCTCTTGACACAGTTCTAAAAGGGCCACATACATCAGTGTGTATAAGTCCTTATAGATCCTTAGCTCTTTCCACTTGATGTGGAAAAGGCTTGCACGCCATCTTCCTAGATATACAAGACTTGCATTTCTCAAGTGATTCATCGTGAGTGGGTTGCAAGATCCTATCACGATGAAGCTTGTCCATGTGTTTCTTGTTTATATGACCAAGACGGCAATGCCATAGATAAGAAGAGTCCAACGCATGTTTGGCTCTTTTGTTGCTAACATTAAACATGGAACTAACATTTCGATAAAGATTATGCATATCTATTTCATAAATACCATCACGTGGAATTGCATTAAAATAAAACACATTATCTTTTGAAACAGAAATACCATAATTCGTAAATGTATGAATATAACCGTTGTTAACCAAACGAGAAATTGAAACAACACCCCTAGTAATAGTAGGTGCGAAATGACAGTTGTCTAATACAATTATTAAACCACTAGTCTATTTTATAGCATCGTTTATCCCACGATAATAACCCATTTTGTATAATTATTGTAAAGAATTGTTACTTAATCCGTTATATTTGAGATATTGCAGAATTATGGAGTAATTGGTGAAACATAGCAAAAGGCACGCATTCTGGAGCTTAAATGAAGATATTTTAAAGATTACTATTCTGAAGACCAATACGCCGTATCCATCAAGAAGATGCGGCGTATCCGTGCCTGCACTCACCAATGACCACAGAAGATTAAAGATCAATACGCAGTATCCAGAGGACTCAATACGCCGTATTCAAGATATGGAATCAATATAATATTCTAGAAGATATCAAACGTGGTTCCTACTCTAAGAAATCCCCAATACGCCGTATCCAACCCACTCGTATCGAACCGACTTCCAGACCACTATATATAGATGACCCTAAACTCAATTTTAGGTATGCAAATGAATCCCTAAACCACCAAGTCAACCAAGAGACGAATAAAGGAGCCTAGAAGGTCAAAAAAGAGCCTCAAGATCATAGGAAAACTCTTGTAATCATCGTGCAACCGAATACGCGTTCGATTAAGGTTTCTTTATTTTAATCGTTCATATATCAAACCGTGTGTATTTTTACAATGACTATCGGCTGATACCTTTAGGTATCAGCCATGTTTATGAAGATCTAATGTTTGGTTTGTTTATCTTGATTGCTTAATTTATCATTGATTGTTGTTTATGTTTATCAATTTATATTCATTTACATACTTAAGTAAAGCAACCTATCAGTTCAACTGGTCTAGTCCACATTTAATGCGCTGCAACTTCGTGTTGTTTGGGGCGTAGTCTAGAGGTCCTGGATAACTCTATCATATTAAAAATTTATATATCTAGAAATCCATAGGATCACAAATATTGCTATCTTAGCTTTAATTGTGAGCTTATTGAGCATAAAGGTGCCTTGGGTAATCAACGAGTACGTTCTTATTCAATTGGTAAGGACTCGGACAGTGGACTACTAGTATATAAAGAGCCATTAAGCAGTAAGTAGGTAAAGTCTTTCATGAGCTAAGGTTTAGTAAGAGCACCATTACTTAGAACCTAAGATAGATTATAATAAACATAAGAATGCTTTATGATGAAGCCTGTCTAATGTACTGAATTATCAAATGTCTAGGTCTTAGAAGATAAGTTACCGCCTAAGTCTAGGAATGATATACCATTCGAGATAAGACAATCATTGCACTAAATAAACAAACCTGCGTTTTATCAGATTATTCATGGTTGATACATTTTCCTTACATTAGTTTTCGACCGCTTCTCTATCGTTTGTTTGTCTCCTTGTGTGTGTTTATTGCTTTACTTGTCATCAAAACTTAGGTTATATACACAAAACCATGCCAACTCTCAGGCCGAAACCCCCTTTTGCAATAGTTTTTAGGTTTAAACTTAGACAACTAAAAACTAATATAATAATTAAGGAATTAACGCTCTCGCTCTTAGTGATCGACACCTTACTTACCAACAAAACTATAATTGACCGGGTACACTGCCCGGTAAAGTGTTGTTTTTAGGTATAGTCGGCATAAAATAAATAGTAAAACTTGATACATAAATAACACCTACACAACGACACATCAAGTTTTTGGCGACGCTGCCGGGGAGTGAAGTTGTTTAATTCTTTTTTATTAGTATTTTTAGTTTAGTATAGTTTAGATTAATTTGCATATTTGTGTGTTTGATTTTCTGCATTGTATATTTTTGCATATTTGTGTTTGTGTGTTTTTCTGAATTATTACAGTCCGCTGTAATTTTTCTGAGTCGAATACTCAATACGGCATATTCATTTTCTTGGATACGGCGTATAAATTTTTTTCAAACCAATACAGCGTATTCGACTCTATCATCAATACGGCGTATTCAGTTCACTGAATACGACGTATTAAGCTATTTGACAGTTTTCTTTCCTAGCAAATTTATTACAGGTTAAAATGGACGACCCCAACATTACTATGGAGGAGTATATCAGGCTTGAGGAAGAAAAAGCTCGTAGGCGTGGTAAGGTGTATAACTGGGAAACTGCTACGTATGGTAAGACCTGGGATAATGAAGACGTTAACGACCTCGGATCTGTTGAAACGGAATTCCCAGCTATAGTCTTTAATGACACATTAACATCTAAAGCAACACTCTCGTGTGAGCCTACGGTAAGTTCTCTTAACGATGAAATTAACTTTAGAATATCATTTGACGAATCCGACGATGAAGATTGCACGGTAATTTTCGAGAAAAATTCATTTTCCTACAAAATAATTTCTGCCAACAATTTAAAAACAGATTTAGAAAATGATAATGATAAAGTCAATATGCCTTTGTTTTCATCACCCGAGCCTACGGTCAGTTATTTTGATGATTTAGACTACTTTAAAGATTTTGAGAATGAATTTCCAGCCATTGTTTACAATGATGCTCCAACGTCTAAATCAGATTTCTTAGCTGAACCCACTTTATGCACTCAACATATCGATGAATTTGATTTGAAAGAAGAAACATCATTGTCCGAATGTGATGAAGAGGAACAAAATGTTTTAAACTTTAATGATCTATTTCCTTTTAACGTAATTTATCATGATGAATTAAAAACAGATACGGACAATGATAATGATAAAGTCGATATTGAACACTCTTCAGAGGATTTATCTGTCAAACCATTACTTGATTTAATAAATACCGATGTTGGTGCCTATGCACATGGGTCAAATAAGTTTTTGGAAACAAGTCATGATACAACTAATAAATTTTTAAAACTGGAATTTTTATCAAGGAATTAAATCTTAATATCATGACTTGTAATCATCTTAACAAAGGGATGTCATTCATTTTCCTAATCAAGAATTATAATGGTGCCATTTGCATCCCTCCGACCTAAAAATTGCTTTAATAAGGATGGATTAAATTAAGGCAAGTCTAACTTAAAGACTTTTCTGTAAACAAAAGTGCTTGCCGGGAGACAACCCGGAATGTATTTTCAATTTTTATCGAGCCTGTCTTGCCAGATTTTCTATACGGCGTATCCAAACCCCATGGATACGGCGTATTGACCTTCTGGACGTTATCCAGTCTTTATTTTTAGCACATTCTATACGACGTATTCATTAAATGAATAGAGCGTATACAGGTATCAATACGGCGTATCCTGGGGTATGGATATGGCGTATCGACTTCCTGTATAGTTTTAGGTATTTATTTCAAGTCTAACCAACGAATACACGGAGATAAAATTGCACTTGTTTTTCCTGTATTTTACACAGGACCTCGTGAAAGAAATATAGACGAATATTGGTGGAGAATTTAAAAATCAGGAAATCTTGAAGTGTTGGAGTCTTGAAACCTTAAGACGGCTGTTCAACACATGATCTTGCTCATAAACGCAAATTGGAAGATCTACCGAGCAAATAACAAGGGGAGTTTTCTCATTCAAATTCCTTTTTAAATTCCTTATTTAATGTTTTACAATACAACGAAGAACGTGAAAAATTTCAATGTGGGGATGAATTAGAATGTTTACTTGTCCTAAATTTTCACAATAAAAGGCTTAAATTATGCTCAAATTTAAAAATTTTCAAGCATACTTTTGTGAAATTACATGTTACATAACCCGCACACAATAACCCTTGTTAGATATTGTGAGGATTTAACCTTTCCGTTTCCAAATGTTTACCCAAATTCCACAAAATATGAGTGTGCCGGTGATGTTGTAGACTTTAGAAGGTTGAGTGAAATTCATAGGTTTATGGTAAATAGTTTGAATACAAATTATAGTGTAACATTTGCACGAGCACAATTATTATGGAAAACAGTATTATTATGGAAAACAGCATTATCATGGAGAACAACATTATTATGGAGAACAGTTGAATGCAAGTCATCATAATGGTAATAATTGCAACGAATACAATTATCATGGAAAAATGGTAACATTATTATTGCACCTAAGCTCATGACACCAATACGTTAACAGGGAAAATCACCGTAGTGACATTGGTTAGGGAGCTATGTCCCCATGGAAAAGGTAACTTGCCAAGGTTACCCATTAGGTCAAATATAGTGCGTTTGGCTACCCTATGAATGGGTATACAAACGGGAGTCGTCACCCCCAATAGATCTATTCACAATATTCGCGTTTACTCGTAAGCAATTAATGGTTCATGATATGGAAATAATGGCACTGGAAGCTACTTAGGCAATAATATATCTGGATAGCATACATTTGGAAAAAAAACACTTGCATTTATGGTAAAACAATCATGTTATTCAAAATTCATAGTTTAAGCATGTATCCCCCTCGCGGGTTTATGAAAACATTAAAGAGATTGAAAAGCGAGGCTATGAACTCACTAAGTCTTTGAAAAGTAATCACATTGTTATAAGATAAACGAGTATGTAAAAGAGTTTGTAACAAGCATTATAAAACATTTGTATATTATAGTAAAGGCTGGGTTTTGAACTTCACCTTAACAGATTTTGGGAATCTAAGTGTTGGCTAATGTATATCATGTGAAAGACGTCCGTAGGGTGAGTACGTTGTTATCCTACGCGGACAGGAAATGTCTAGATTATCGATTGAAAGAAAAGATGCTTCGTCACGTTACCTGGGATAATATGTCGTGTTTTGGTTGATTTTATTTCCTTTCTATTAATTGTTTTATCTTTTGTGATTTTTGAATTTAATGATTTTGTATATCATGTTCGGCGCTTTCATAATTCAGAGGCCATGATGATATCGTTGAGGAGTCAGGGCTCTTTAAATCGTAAACCGCAAACTAATCAAGGCTATAATATCTAATGGAACCCCCTCACTTAATAATTCCATTGTAACGTGATATGTTATGTTTGCGGATAGGATTTTTAAAAATCACAGCGATGTTGGATTTTTAGATTAGTTAATAACATAAGTGGTTTTAAGCGTTCTTGCTACTTTAACTGGATAGGGTAGCATCTAGCGTTTAGTACAAGTTTTGTTTTTTTAGGTGTGTAACTATTTTATTCGCTTTTTCATTTATATGTTACATTTTGGAACCGTTTGAATGTATTATGGCTTAATCATATTCCTTATGAGTTTTTTAGGTTCAGGGGTAGGTGGGTTTGTGTCAGTATGTGTCACCCGTTTGGGAGTTCATGGGTTTTTTGGTCATTTTATGTTCCCTTTAGCTATAAGTTGAAAAGTTACAGATTTAGACCAACAGGTAATACGTACCTCGCATGAAAATTGTATTGTTTTTAGTCCAAAATCCATAATAATGTATTTTTCAATATAAAAAGCAATTTGAAGGTTATAGCTTATTAGAATAAGCTAAAATATGAAGGTTTAACGTAACAAAAGTTCCAAATAACGTTTTCGTTAAGCTAGAAATCAAAACGGGTCGAATTAGGGTTTTAAAATGAAAACGCGCGGGTTTTAAGTTTAAATTCTTTCAAGACTTAATAAAGTACTTATTATAATGTTAGATAAGCTTATTAGGATAGATTATAACAATAGTTTACAAGTTTAGCTTATAGATTAAGCAAAAACATGAAATTAGGGTTTCATGAAACTTAGTTGGATCCAAAAAGGTAAAAACACATTGTTTTGAGTTCAAAAGCTTTTAACAATAGTTTAAGCTATGATCATATGAACTTTATAAGGGTATGAAATTAGAATGTGAGCTTTATGCGAACTTGGTTTGAGCTTATAGTTTGGAAACGGGTCGAAATGGGGACTTTTAGCTTCGTACGCCTAGAATAACAACTCCGGGGCTTCAAGACTTGGTTTCTTTGCTTCACTTCTGATCTTGGGACTTCTATTGATCTTCTATTGCTGCTATGGAAGTGTTAGAATTCCATTTGTGGGTAAGAAAGGAGTTGTGGGGGATGATTTGAATGTGTGGTGTGGTTCGGCTATTTATAGGGTGAAAACACCCTTGGTGCCCAAGTTTTCTTGGGGATTAAGGGTTATAAGCTGTAGTATGATGACACATGGATGCTAGGAATGAGTATTGAGGTCTAGGTTAGTAGCTATGAAGTGTTGGAAGGTTTTTAGGGGTGTTTGGGTGTTCGGCTAGAAAAGAGACAACAAGGTGATGATGTAGCCAACTTGGAGGCCAAGGAATGAATTAGAGGTGCTTGTAAGCTGCTTAGGAGGAGTAGTAGCTTAGTCATGGTGGTGCTTGAGGTGCTTGGTGAGTTAAAATGGGTAAAAATGGTCATAAAGGTGTATCGGGTTGGTTTTGGGTTCGATTAGGGTTTTTAGGGTTTTTCTTCAAGCTAGGGTTAGGGTTTAAGGTAGATTAAGGTTTAGGATTAGTGTTAGGATTATGGTTTAGTGTTTAGGATTAGGGTTTATGGCTTAGTTTTAAGTTTTAGGGCTTAGTTTTGAGGTTAAAGTGAAACTAGGGTTTAGGGTTTCGTTTTAGGGTTTAGGGTTTTTAAGATGTGTATGAGAGCTTAGGAGTAGAGTAATTAGGGTTTACATGTTGTACATTGAGTGTAGTAGCTTGTACAAAAGTGGTGGTAAAGAAACTAGAATGAAAACGGTGGTAAAATGGCTATTTTGGGTGTTATGCTTAATGACTTGTACATTGTGCTTTTAAGGACTTGTACATTGACTTGGAGGGAGTTTATATTTCAAATGTCATGTATTGTTACTTGTACACATGCTTTGAATACTTGTACATTGATTTTATATGTATACATTACATATAATTAGGGTTTAGAGGTAAACGTTTAACGTTTAAAGTCCGTTTTGAAATAACGTTGTAAATGGTACATTATATGAGTAATGTACTTTGTAGAAATGATATTAAGATATTGACTTGACATATTAGGATGTTTACTTGATGTAAACATAGATAGAATAGGCATAGGTCGTTGCGTGAGCTCGTTTACTTTAGAAATGTAAACTATGATACGTAATGGAATGGAATGAAACAAAAATTTTATTCTTTTGAAAAAGTAGTACTTAACATAGTAAGTAGATATTACATTGATGAAATACTAGAAAATTACGGGTTTTTATATGTACAGACTCAACGCTTCATGTTTCAACTTCCTACTTCATCTAGGACCCTGCGAAGTATTATAGATATGAGTACCACAACCCATATCAAATACCCAAGTCTTATTAGAAAAAGCATAGAGTTTTATAGTGAAGATACCTGAAGTACTAGCCACGCTAGCATTCTTCCTCTTCTTCAACTCAGCTTGGTAGGATGAAAAATTTCTCCTCTAATGACCCACCTCCTTGCAGTGGTGCCAGACAGAGTCCTTTACCAGATTATCTCTCTTAGGCGGCGGTGGGATCTTGGGCTTGGGAGCATAAGCAAGCTTATTATTTTCGTTGTCCTTACCCTTTGCCCCTTTCTGTTTCTTCTTGTCCTTCTGGATCTTACCCTCCCGTATAGCTAACACAGCAGGAGTTTTAACTTTCTTTGAAATACCTTTCTCATGGAGTTTCAACATATCATGCAAATCAACTATACTTTTCCCCATGCTATGCATATTATAGTTATGAATGAACTGGTCATAGTCCTTGTTGAGAGAATTCAAGATAAGACTCACACCAAGTTCCTTAGGAATATCATATCCTAGGAGTTCAAAAGAGTCCAAGTAGCCCTTTATCTTTAAGATGTAGGCGCTTACTGACTGTCCATCTTCCTGTTTGCAAGCATGGAATGCTTTGACTGTTTCAAACAGTTCCTGTTTAGCTTGTTCCTCGAACATAGTTTTCAGTTCTTGGATCATATCATATGCCTTGTAGTTTTCAAGAGCCCTTTGAAGTTCAGGAGACATACTACCAAGCATAAGACATGCTACCTCATTTTGCACATCAAAATAATACTTCATATGTATCATGCACTGCTTAAGGTGCAACGGGTAAATGAAGAGGGATCAAAGGCTGTTCCAAATGAGCAAGTTTTCCCTCAGACCTAAGAACAATTCTTAAGTTTTGGTACCAGTTCGTAAAGTTTGGTCCAGTAAGTTTCTCCTGTTGGAGAATCGACCTAATAATCATATTATTTGTGTTTTGGGCAGCAACAACCATCTACAAAACAATCAAAAGTTCAAAAAATATTAGTATTTTCGATAATAAATATGTTATAAAATTAACTACCTATGTTTAAAAATTAAACAATTAAATTTATCAAGAGTCTAAGATCCAACTTGACGTTCTACCATTAATGCAGTTGATCTACTAGAAATGGTAAACTCAAAAGGTAATCAGCATGTGATAATTGCCAACATGTGCAACTCTTAGCCTTTATGGGGCACAAGGCATTATAACCCGTAATTACAATGTCAAGTAGCATGTTTAACCCCATCATATGCCTCGAGTTGAAGTTTTTGTTAGAAACACAAAAAGTATCGGTCACTTCCAATAATAGTTAGTCAAAGCCCGTAGTTAGTCAAATGTAATGCTATTAAGCTAATTGGGCCAAAGTTAGGAAAAGCCCATGGATAGCCCATGTAAAGCCAATCCATGGGCCGGCCAAGAAAGGTATTTATACACCTCTCTATGCCTTGGAGAGGTGGTTGGTTGTTCATTTTTCACACATTAATGCATTTCTATCTTATGTTTACTTTCTCTCTCTAAGTGTTCATCCAACCCTCTCTCTCACTAAAACAACCTCTTCCTTTTTCCATGTATGTTATTTGATTGTTCTTCAATTGGTATCAAGAGCCATGGAGTTGTGTGTTTAGTCTTTGTGTTTGTTTTGTTTTGGTTCGTTTTTTCTTGTAAAATTTCATCCCTTTCTTGTTCTTTCTTTGTTTTCGAAGCTATTATGTACACTAAAGGATCATTTACCTTGGTAAATCTGATCTAGTATCTTTAGGATATGGGTGTACAAGCTTAGAATCAAGAAAATTGTCATTTTTGTTCATCTTTTGTGTTCGAAAAGCTTTAGAAAGTACAAATCTTGATTTTAAATTTTTCAGCTTAAAAACCTTAAAGTTTACATTTTTATTGTTCCTATAGGCTTAGTAACACTAGTTGTACAAGAATTTTTGCAAAACAACCATTAAAAAGGTGTCTTTTGTGTTTTTGAGTTTTTGTGTCTCGCAACCGAACAACTGGTTTTCAGCTTCAACCGAACAACTGATTTTCAGCTTCAACCGAACAACTGGATTCTAGTGTCAACCGAACAACTGAATTTTTGTGTCAACCAAATAACTGGATTCTAGTTGTGACAACTGTGCTTTGAGCATGTTAGTCAAACCGTTAGTATTGACTTGAATATCATTATGTGCTATAATAATTATGTGTTTATGTGATCTTATGTAAGTTTGGCTACCAATCCATAGAGCGTGATCGTCTCATTGTGATTGAGTTTATAGTTGTTATGGGCATTCCATTTTGTTCATATTTTAGTGACAATGAAAATGATGGTATAATTCTATGTGTGTACATATTTATATGTATATGTATATGTATTTATATCTTTAAGTGTAAGTAGTTATTAACATTAAAAGTTTAGTTTAGAAAATATAGAAATTAGAACTTAGTTTTATTAAGTTAGTAAAACAAAATTAGAAATAAAATTTATTTATAGTCATTTAATTTAGTTTTAATTTAAAGGTTTAAAAGGTAGAATAAAGGTTTTTATAAAAATATTAAAATTAGAGGGTAATTATGTAAATAATCATAATTAAAAAAAATAAAAAAAATAAAAGAAAAGAAAAAGGGACGACCGGTTAGGGAGGAAAAGAAGGAAAAGGAAACCCAATTTTAGTTTAAGTATGATTCTATTTAGGTAATTATCTAAACTCCTTTGCAACCCTGATAAGGGCAAAATAGCATATATATATATATATATATATATATATATATACCAAAATACCAAATACCAAATAATTAGTAGTTAGTATTCAGTAAGAAATTGAAAATCACTTTAGGAAAAGTGTAGATTCCCGAGTCGTATTCTGTCGTAGCGGGAATTTGAAGGATATCTTGTTTAAGTTGTGATCGGTGATTTGATAATTTCAAATCTATGATTTCGGATATCTATTTTCTATATAATGAAATGCAAAAGAATTAAGCATGCAACAAATAAAGCAACTTACGAAGTTAAGCACATAAATTGTAACGGGAATTAAAAACGCGACTTATAACCTAAATAATCTAATTCTAACCCTAAAAATTCAATATTTTTATTTTACAGTCCTAAATGATAAAAATAATTTAAAAAAAAGGAATTGTATTTATTTTTGACTTTTATGTCATTTTTTTTAAATTAAAATAAATTGAAATCTAATATTAAATATTATAATTTAGTAAAATAATTATTAAAATTCTGGAAAATTACTGAAAATACTTAGACAAAATCTAATCTAAATAAATTAAAATGGGGTTCGCCACTTAATTGAATAAGATGGTAATAAGCCCAAAAGGGCTAATAGCTTAAACTGCAAAATGGTGATAAAAGAAATATGTTGGAAAGATTATGAATAAGTCCCTAGGGCGAGTTGGTGGGGGAGTGAGTTGTTAAAAGTTCGGGCTGTTTAAGGTTGAGGTCCAGGTTCGAGCCTTGGACTTCCCTATACAGCCTAACCATTTTTATTTGTAAAATTTATTTTTGTAATAAAAGCTTTTTAACACTAAATAAACACTTTTAATAATTTAACTTTTTGCTGAAATCACTATTAAGCAAGAATCAAGCTGGTTTAATGTGACAGAATGGCTAAACTACTAACAAAAGTCTAACAAGCATAATGTATGATTTTTTAAAAGACTCAACAAGCAATAAATGCAAATCATGATAAGCACAAACCCTAACTGACTATTAGCATTGAATTGAATCAACTAACAAGCTGAGCTAAAAAATTCTAAAAAGCTGAAATGAAGAAAAGAATTAATTAGCATATTTAAAAGGAAAATGACCAACTTTGAGCTAATTTTAAGACCAAATAAGCACTTGTAATAAGGTATACACTAAAAACAGATTAACTTTGACTTCCAATGAACACATAAAAACTAGAATTAAGAAATTCTGTTTAGAAAATAAGCTAGAAAAAGGACTTAAAAACTGACAGATTAACTAGCTAGTATTTTTTTTTTTTTGGTTTTTTGAAGTTTAAAAAGACAACTTGCAGCCCTAAATTTAAGCTAGAATAAGCTAATGTGAAAACTCAAAAAGTGAAAGCAGATCAAGCTTGGTATCTAAAGAACTCATACTTTCAATTTCAGACCTTCAAATAAGCTTAATCTAACTGAAAATGCTATTGAAAATTGGGAAAAAAAACTTTGAAAATAGACTTGACACTTAGACAAATTTTAGACTAAATACTCAAAGCCAATTACACACTTAAACTAACTAAGTTCTACTGCATTATGGACCAAAACAAGCATGAAAACAACACAAAATTGCTACTAATCAAGATCAAATCAAATAAGCTTTGTTATCAACCTAGAGAACCACATATTCAAACCATGGTTACTTTGAACCTTAAACTTGAGTTTTAAACTTTAGGAACTTGAATAAACTAATTTTTAAGCTTAATTTAGGCTTATCAAGATTTATTAAAAGGTAAAGAGTAAACTAGCAGTACTAACTCAAGTTTGTACTGATAGTGCCAAACACCCCTTAAGTATTAAGAAAACCATTTTTAGCTTAAAAATATATTTATATAAGTTGTAAAAAGCTAAAACATATTAAGATCTAAGTATATGAAGCACTTTTAAGCAATATTCAACCACAAATAAGCACAAATCAATAAGTAAGTCTAATAAGCATAATATTGGAATCTATGACAGATTTGATGAATAAATGAGATCTAGATTATAAGCAAGCATAAATAAGCAATAAGCAACATTAATAAGCATATTAACTAGAAACAGAAAATAAGCAGTTATAGGCAGAAATAAGCAAAAACAGAAAAATAAGCAATAAAATGAAAATGAAGGGTACCTTGATCCCAACTCAAACATGGATCTAAATAAGCTCTTAAGAGCTATTCTACAAGCTTCAGCTTATCAGAGATAAGATGGATTATCCATAAGCCCATTCATAATTGGCTTATCATCCAAACAAAAAAGCTAAGGTAAATTTTGAGTGTGGAAATTGAGGTAAACTCCAATTCAGTTAAGCTTTTGAAGGCTTAACTGAATGATAGATAACTTATTAGTTAACTAAGAGCTTATTGAGGCTTATTAAGTCATATCACAAAACATTATAAGCTAAATTTGCATAAAAAGTAAAACATAGTTCAAGATTTTAAAAGTGAAACTGTAATTTTATTAATATTGAAAGGGTTACAATGCTTGAAAAGAGAATACAATAATTTAAAAACTACAATAAGCTACTAAAAACTATAATAAGCTAAAAACTAGACATCTTAAACTGTGTGAGGAGGTCTCCTTATATAGCCTTCAGAGGAAGGATCTAGAGCCTAAGGAGCGTCCCAATCTTCTAATCCAAGCCCTTGATTCTTGACCAATACCCACGCAATCATTTGGAGCCCTTGGATCTAGTACACGTTAGTCCAACCAATCATATTGTTTAGGATCACCAGCGTAGACTCCTAAGTGTCAGACGTGTCAGATAAGCTTCTAGAAGCATACGAGCGTGCCTGATTTACCCTGGATTATGGCAAGGTGAAACGAGGAGGGAAAATTGGGGAAGATGTACAGTAACCCGTGTTTTGACCCTGGTGTTATAAGTTTCTTTGGGCTTTGACTAGGTATCGGCTAGAATGGATTAATGGTTTTATAATAAGAGTTTATGGATTGGATTTAGTGGATTATTTAATTTAGGCTTAAGGTTTAGAAAAATACAATGTTAATGGGCTGACCCGGCCTAGTAAAATGGGTACGGGTTGGCCCATTAAGGATGTATACGCCTTCGGCTTCGATTTCTCACGCTCATTCCATATCTATTACCTGCACAATGCATTTGACAAAACAAACGAATATAATGTATTTTTATGTCATTTTCGTTCATTATTGGTCACTTTAGCTTGTTTTATTAGGTAAAAGGTATGTGTATTTAAGCACATACCAAAATCCCCCATACTAAGCTATTGCCGTGTCCTCACGCAATGATATAAATACACGCTTAAAACCAAAAATTCCAATCCCCCTAAACTAATCACCTCGAAAAGTAGCTAAGTGCTCATCTAAGGGGATTAAGAAATCACTAGTTTTGAAACGCCCCCCGATTTACCATTTTATTGCATTTATTATTATCATTAATTCATATCATACCTTTAAGGATCACTGAACAAGAAACACTAAAAGGATAAATTCATCGTCTTTGATTTTTCACCCGCCCCAAACCAAGCTTAAAAACGAAATCATTGCTAAATACAAGTTAAGATGCTAACACTACTCATAAATGCTAATTGTGTATGCATAGCTACTTTTCGCTCCCTTATTCCTAAATCCTCTAAAGATTTTATTATTATTATTTGCAAGTACAAATGATTTTTGTTTTTCTTCCTCAAAAGTAAACCCGGTTTAGACCATAATTAGTTTGAAATCCTTTCCTAAAGAGACGATATGGTGAGAATAAGGTCCACATTAAGGTTCTAATTTCGCACGATTTAGGGGTTATCCTATTTAGATAACCCCGGAGTCGAAATTTGGCTTTATTATTATTATTATTGCAACATTATTAAACCTCGGTCCTTTAAACAACTGCCACATCGGTATGCGAGCCGACCATGGTCCAGGAGTCTTATTTTGACCTCGGTGATCCTCGACCTTTTAGAAGGCTGCAACATCGGTTGTGAGCCGGCAAAATGCAGCAAACTTTTATGAGTCATGGATTATTATTCTTACTATGGGCCTTCTTTTGAAGACTGCCACATCGGGTGTGAGCCAGTAAGAGGCAGTAAACTTTTATCAGCCCATAGTTTTTATTATAATTATTATTACCTCTACCCTTTAAACGACTACCACGTCGGTTGTGAGCCGGCAAGAAGTAGTGGTCTTACTTCGGCTTCGGTTTATTACATAATTGTGAGTATTATAGCCAAATTTAAAGTTCATGTGGTCTTTTAATACCTAGACAACCGGTAGCGAGCCGCAGGGAATTGGTAGCCTATTTCTCCAAACAACTGACAAAATCGATGATGTACCTTACTTTCATCCAGAAGGAATTACTACGAAGTGATTTAAACTAAGATCGCAATCACTAAGCAACTTTATTTATTTTAACAATTATATAATGTTTATTAAGCTGATGGGAGCAAAAAGCCACAATTAACCTCTATGAGCTCTAAGAGTTCAACTATCCATGTCTTACATCTATGCTTTTTAAAACTCTATCAATTTTTGTTCTTCGCAAATTTAAAATCTTTATAAAAGATCTGTGATGCTTTGTCTAATAAAACAAGCTTAGCAGATATTTAATGTCTATCATGGAGATTGCAAACTCTTGGCTTTTTTCAAGTTGAATTCGGGTTTTAAAGCTTCTTGTATAAAAGACTAGCAAAAGCTTAAATTTTTATAAGTTAAGGGGCAAGCTAGAGCGCAACATGCTCAATCAAGTCAAAATTTATTCTTTAAATAGACAAAACTATGTGTCAAAATACTTATTCTATTTTTGAAAAAAAATTAATTTTGGCATATTTTTGCTATTTTTGGTGGAAAAAACGAGGTTACGTGAAGACAAAGCAAATGCAAGTAAGATTAAATCGAAAGACCCCCCCCCCCATACTAGAACTACACATTGTCCTCAATATGAGACTGTCACCCCCATACTAATTTCAAGGCATAATCTAAATATTAAGGGGTCTCTACGCAAATCTAAATGGTTTATTAATTTATGCTATAGATAAACGTTAAATCACTAAGATCTAGGAGATTGGATTCCACATATATAAAGCAGTGCAAGGATTGCAGACGAGTAGAACAATGGACCAAAACCATGGCACGAGAGTCTTAATAATTCGGGCAATCCTGGACATAACATCACAATAAAAGAACACGACGAAATAGAAGAGGCAAGCCTTCATCTAAGACACTTATTCATAATTAATAATACTAATAATACTACTACTTGGGATAAGCATGGGTTGACACTCCGCGAAGCGTTTGATTTTGTTAAACGAGGCACGAGCCAGACTGACCCGATTTAGTGGTCCATGGGGAAAGTTTGGAGATCGGGGAAACAACCATGGTGGTATGTCCCCTCTAAAATAGTGTTTAAGTCTATGATCGTCACCTTAAGTTTGTCATCGGTTTGAGATAACTTGACGGTTCATAAGGGAAAACTTGTGCAACGGTGAATGGTTCGGTCCAACGGGTTTTGAGCTTTTCTCGAGAAAAATCTTAATTCGGTGAAATTGAAGAGAAGTAACTCACGATCACCAACGTTGAGACGCGGTTTTTTAATTCTGGTGTCTGAAATTTCTTCGTTTCTCTTGTAAATTAAGGTTCTCGGTAAGCTTGATCTCGGAAGTTCTTTTAATTCATTCTTTGAACTTTTCGGTGATCACGCGTTTAGTCAATTTGCAATGTTTCAAGACCAATTGGCCTTGTGTTCAAGTTCAATAGGAAGATGACAAGCCTTTCCGTATACGAGCTTATAAGGAGTGCACCCGATGGGTGTTTTGAAAGCGGTACGGAAGGCCCATAAAGAGCATCAACTTATGGACTTGAAGCACGAATTTTCACCTCGATCCTTTCTATATACGTTTTCAAACCACGATTGAAACTCCACTGGTACACTCGTTTGTGGATGATAGTGGTAGAAAGTCGGGGTTAATCCATACTTAAGCATGTCTTTCGCGGAATGGTCATGCAAAAATAGGTACCTGCCGATCATAATTATAGCACGAGGAGTTCCAAATCAGGCAAAAAGAGATTTCAAGAATTTCACTTCAACCCATTTAGACAAGTAGTCAACGGCCACGAGAATGTACTTGTTCCCTCGAGAAGACGGGAACGGGCCCATAAAATCGATGCCCCACACGTCAAAGATCTCGCATACTTGAATTGCATTTTGGGGCATTTCATCTTTTTGCGAGATTTTGCCTTGACGTTGACAAGCGTCACACCGTGTGACCAAGTCATGGGCATCTCGGTAAATAGTCGGCCAATAAAATCCGGAATCAAAGACTTTTTTAGCGGTGTAGTTGGCACCATGATGTCCCCCGGTGGGTCCATTATGGCAAGCCGTGAGGATATCAACGGCTTCTTGGCCGTAAACACATCGTCTAATCACTTGATCCGCACCAATTCTAAACAAGTAGGGGTCGTCCCAAAAGTAATGCTTTACATCCTTAAAGAATTTTTTCTTTTGTTGGGACGACATCCCTTTCACAATAAAATTCCCCGCATGGTAGTTTGCAATGTTAGCAAACCATGAGGTACTCGAATCACCATGAAAGGTAACCATACCAAGAGTCTCGAGAGGAAATGTTTCGGTAATTTCCTTGTTCTCGAGAACATCTTGGTGGGGATTTTCAAGTCTTGATAAGTGGTCGGCCGTGAGATTCTCCGCTCCTTTTTTTATCACGAATAATGACATCAAATTCTTAGAGTAGGAGAATCCACCGGAGCAATCTCGGTTTAGCATCTTGCTTGGCAAGAAGATATTTGAGAGCCGAGTGGTCCGTATACACTATGGTCTTTGACAAGACTAAATAAGGCCGAAATTTCTCGAAAGCATACACCACGTCTAATAATTCTTTCTTCGTCGTAGTGTAATGTGCTTGAGCATCCGTCATGGTCTTACTAGCATAGTGTATAGGCTGAAAATGTTTGGTCTTATGTTGCCCTAAGACTGCACCTACCGCGTAATCACTAGCATCACACATAATTTCAAATGGTAGGTCCTAATTGGGGGCAACTAAAATCGGAGAAGATGAAAGAGGTTTCCTTTTCTAGAAGACGGGTCATCGGCCGGGCAATTTTAGAGAAATCTTGAATAAATCGATGATAGAACTCGGCGTGGCCTAAAAAACTTCGAATGC
>BQNB010098227.1:0-25207 GCA_026074375.1 Tanacetum coccineum
GGCATTTATAGACTTCAAATATTTCACAACACACTTGTCATGATTAGCAGAAATTAAGCATTTGTTACATGTCTTGCACACATATTTAGAATTCGAATTAATTACAGTACGCTTATAGCTAATACTGTTTTCAACACGATTCTCTTGTTTTAACTTAGACTTATTGTTCCTAGGGTGAGCTTCTACTTTCTTGTTGTTGTCACTTTTAGCTGGCAGGATCCTATTGTTCTTTGCATTGCTCCTAGGCTTTGACTCACTAGCTTTTGTGAAACTGTTTACTCTAGTAGAAGGAATCACAGGCACATTAGTCTTTTGTACTTTCTGTTGCTCAACATGTGTTTGTGTGTTATTATTTGAAGTTTCGCATATTTCCCTAAAAGCAACTTGCTTATTCCTATTCAAAAGGGTAGTAGCAACCTTTTTATCTCTTTTATTGAATTCTTTCGGACAAGTGCCAATCACGTATTCTAACAGTTCCTGAGATTGTTTAGTGTAAAAGCAGGCATTTCCAAGCGCATTATCTAATGGTTTTTCAATCTTAGCTTCTTCGACTATCTCACGAAGTGTTTCTATACTTTCCTTAAGATGTTTGAGATAATCTAGATGAACTTCCCTATTATTCCTATTGCGAGGAGGGATTGGTTCAACATCAATTGCATACATACTAGGGGCAAGCACTTTTGGTTTTATAGTAGGTGATGTGTTGTCGTGTAGGGTTAATTTATTGATTACCAAGTTTTAAATTTATATTTAGCCTACTTATCCTAAAACAACACTTTAACGGGCTGTGTACCTGATCGGGTGGAGTTTCGTGGTAAGTAGGGTATCGAACACTAAGAGCGAGGTTGTTAACCTTATATTATATCCGTATTTTAATTACTCTAATTAAGTTAATTCTAATTACTTGTTAAACCTATGCTATATACGTTTCTAACGGTAATGGGGGGTTTTCAGCCAGAGAGACTGGCACAGGTTTTATGGTGACAATAATCAATTCTAAGCGCAATAAACATGCAAGAAAACAATCTAAAGATAAAAGAGCGGTACAAGCCAAATGATAGAAAACCGTATTAGCCATATTAAATCCGTTCAAACACCGGTTTGTTTATTGAGTGCAATGATTTCTTATCTCGAAGCGGCATATCATTCGTAAGACTTAGACGGGACATCATCCTAAGACCTAGACACGTCGAATCCTATCATAATTAGCGCATCCGCATAAAGCATCCTTTTTAGTTTAATTATAATCTATCTAGAGATTAAAGCAATGGTGATCTTGATAAACCCTAGCCCATCGAGACTTTACCTACTTACTGGTATGATGGTATTTTATATACTGGTAGTCATTGTTCAAATCGTTATCAATGAACTAAGAACATACTTGTTGAAACTTTACTGGTCACCTGCCGGTCCAACTAAGCTCATAATTTAAAGACAAAGAAAGAACATTATTTGTGATCCTATTGGTCCAGTAATGTAAAACACGATATGGAGAGCTATCCCAGTATCTAGTTTACTTGTTAGGCGTAACTAGACCCAGTTGAATGATAGGTCGCATATTCAAACACATAGACAAGTATCATGTGATAAACATAATTAAACTTTCAATGATCAAATAACCAAGGTAAACTAAACGTTTTACCGAACGATACCAAAAATGAAATGATTACAAGAGTATAGGAATTACACAGCGTCTTCTATAGAATCGTAATCGATGCTTGACCTTTGGTTGCTCTTATTTTCTTCAGAAAAATATCTTTTATGTGTATGGTATGAAGAATATGATTTTGCACACTGAAAAAACTCATTTTTGAGTCTTCTATTTATAGTGTCTAAAAAAGACTGGATACGCCATATTGAGCTAGGCCAATATAGCGTATTAGGGTATTTTCCTTGGAGTGCGCGCTAAGTTTATAATCAATTAAATATTCATTCCCAAAATATAATTATCTCCGTATCTTTGAATGTCTATCCAGCTGGATACGGCGTATGGTAGAAGAGTGATACGTCGTATTGGGAATTGTTTGTACGCGTTTTCTTGTGAAGAGTTGGCGCTGATACGCCGTATCTCTTTTTGTGGATACGGCGTATTGGTCAGAATTATGCAATCTTCAAATATCATCGTTTTAGCTCCAAAATATGCGCCTTTTAGCATGTCTTCACAAATCACTCCTTAATTACTGCAAATAACACTTTTAAGCAATTAAGTACAAATTCTTGCAATAATTATATAAAAGTGGGTAACTTATTCGGGATAAATGTAACGTTATTTGATGTCATTAAATATCCCCACACTTGAATCATACTTGTCCTCAAGTAGACTCTAGATTATATTGAAAATGTATCCCAACTGAAGTCAAGGATTTTTCTGTTTAAGCACTTCTTTCATTTTAATCACCTGTATAGGACCAAGCTCCTTACGAAATATGGAAATAAAAACACTCAGATCACTCAAATAATCTAAGGTTAATTGCTAGGAAAGGGAAGTAAATTGTTGTTAAATAAAATTCACAAAACAAATAGATTAAGCTTGAATAAATAAGGTAGTTGCTAGTAACTTTTTTTGACCGTTCCATGATAAAGACTCAAAATATATACAAACGCCTCGATCATAGAAATGACAAATACAACCTAAGTTGGCGTTCCCAACAAGGCAGCTGAATCATACATACACGGCCGTAACGACGGAATAGACATGTATAATTTGATCACATCCTCATTCGAGTTTAACCAAGGGTTAGGATGAAGAATGATATAGGGTAGGGATCTTCTAACTTTCACCAAAAGTAATAAACCAACAAGGTGGCTGAATCACGCATACATGGCCGTAACGATGGAATAGACATGCATGACTCGATCTCAACCTCGTTCGAGTAAAACCTAAGGTTAATTGCTAGGAAAGGGAAGCAAATTGTTGTTAAATAAAATTCACAAAACAAATAGATTAAGCTTGAACAAATAAGGTAGTTGCTAGTAACTTTTCTCGACCGTTCCATGATAAAGACTCAAAATATATACAAACGCCTCGATCATAGAAATGACAAAGACAACCTAAGTTGGCGTTCCCATAACGGTCAACTTCCCAATCATCCCAAACTTACATACTTTTACAAAAGTGGTGATATCGGCCACTTTATACAAAACTATACATCGTTGATTTTTATCCACATATCAACGAATAATCGATCCTTCCAAGTATTTCATCGGTTTAAGTTTAGCGAACCGACTATCAATCATCCTTCTCTTTTTTGATGCATTTTCTATTTTTCCATTTTTTTTCATAACATAAACCTCGGTGCAATTTCACCGTCTTCACAATCATAATTCATCCGGATAATTTTTCCTTTAACACTTCATCTTCGGATATAACACATAATCGCGAAAGTAGCAAAATACACGAGCTACATATTTTCCCATTGCATTGTGCAATTTCCCGACCTAACCGGAGATAGAAAATTTCACTTTGACACAGGAAATACAAAACTTTACACAAAAGCAACTAGCAACTTTGATTAAGTAGGCTTAATCTACAGGGTAGGCTAAGGTGTAAAGGTGTAACGAAATAAACATATGGTGTGAAAAAGACAGGAATGGCTCAACAGGTTTTTCTAGAGAATCTTACTTTTATAGTGAGAGTAAGCAAAGGGTTACACAGGGTTTAACTAACCAGTGTAGTTAGTTAATTTTATAACATTTAGGCTTTTTGGTGTATTCTTAGAAATTTACCAGTTAAAAATGTTTCTCCATCTAAGTCCATAGTACTCATCGTTGTGGTCTCGAGTGATATACCAAGCCAAGTTCTAAAGTCCACTACATCACCGACACACTCATAATTTTTGTGGAATTTTTAGTAAACGTTTGGAAACGGAATAGGCTTAATTCTCACAATTTGGCATTAAGGGTTATAGTGCGCGAGGTCATGTAACTAGTAATTTTTACAAAAGTTATGCTAGAATTTTTTTTAAATTTGGCATAATTTAAGCATATAGCATATTATTTGTAAAAGAAAGGACAAGTAGGCGTTCTAATTCTCCATCCCCCCACTTAGATTATACAACGTCCTCGTTGTATAGATAAAACAATTAAAGAAAATGGGAAATAGAATTAGAACGAGGAACTCCCCTGATATGTTGCTCGGGATGATTCTCCAATTTGAGTTCTTGAGCAAAAGTGTGTTGACGAGGCTTCAGAATGCTCGTACGAGTTCAACACACGTCTTTTTCAGAGTATACCATATCGTCGATTTCCTTATAGCAAGGTCCTGCATAAAAGTTTAGAAGACAAAAGTGCAATTCCTATCTCGGTTATACAATGGTTACAATGCAGGAAAACAATTAAACACACCGTACAGGAGGTCAATACGCCGTATCCCAAACCTAAGGATACGCCGTATTGCATCCTGTAAAAACAATTAAAAAATTTCAAAGTACTGGAAATTAAATTACAAACTGATAACGTCCAGACACATCCATACGCCGTATCCAGTGGGTTTCGATACGCCGTATGGAGTGTCTGGGAAGACAGACTCGTGCAAACAATTAAAAATGCGACAAAGAATTTAAAAACGACCGGGTTGTCTCCCGGGAAGCACTTTTGTTTTAGTTAGTCTTTAAGTTCGACTTTTTCTTTTCCTCTTCATTTGGATCTTCATTCATCGAGCTTAATGATCTTGTTATCCTCCGTATTGAAACTTCTATCATAGTATTTTTTTAACCTTTGGTCGTTGACCTTAAAGCTCGAACCATTTTTATCGGTGATTTATACGGCTCCATATGGGTACATGGTTTTTACAATGAAAGGTCCAAACCATTTTGATTTGAGTTTCCGCGGATGTAACTTTAAGCGAGAGTTGAAAAGCAAGACCATGTCACCATTTATAAAGTTTTATTTCCTCGAAGTCTAGAGTCATGCCATCTCTTGGTTCTTTCCTTATAGATTCGAGTATTCTCATATGCTCCATCTCGTAATTCTATTAACTCGTTCAATTCCATGAAACAATTCTTTGCAGCAACCGTAAGATCCATATTACACTGCTTTAGTGCCCAATATGCTTTATGTTCAATCTCTACCGGAAGATGACAAGCTTTATGATACGGGCGGAATAGTATATAACTCGTCATCCTCTCCTATAAGCTTTGTTTTTGAATCAAGATCTTTTAACATAAAGACCCTTCTGATTATGCTAGTTGCGGGCTTAATACTTTTGAAAACAAGTTTTTCTTCCCCGACCCTTAGAGTAAATTTTCTTTTATAAACATCAATCTTGGAATGGGCAGTAGACAAAAATGGTCGACCAAGGATCAAAGGGACATCGTCATCCTCAGGTATGTCCAAGATGATAAAGTCTATGGGGAAAATAAATTTGCCAATCCTTACTAGCACGTTTTCAGCAATACCCCTTGGGTCAGCCAGTTCAATGGTCAACCTAGTGTGAGATAAAATTCCTAGACCAAGGTTGGTGTAGGTAGAAAATGGCATAACACTCACACTTGCTCCTAGGTCAACAAGGGCTTTATCAAAACAAACATTATGAATAAAACAAGGTAAAGTAAAGCTCCCTGGGTCTTTTTCTTTCTGAGGCAAGGTGTGATCATAAGCTTCCAGAATCTTCACATCTTGTGCCTCTCTCCAATCATCACAACAGTAGTTTTGTAGTCGCCTTGGGAAGGGAACTGTTTCAGAAAATATGCTTCTGTGCTGTGAGCCCGATACGGCGTATGGACTACATCCCATACGGCGTATCTCAGATGAATCAGCTTTAGCGGTTGAGATCGATTTTACATGGTCCCTTGGGTTTGGTTCTGTTGAGCCGGGCAGACCTCCGATTCCTCTTTCTTGTAAGACTTTGCTCATTTGACCAATTTGAATTTCCAAGGTCTTAATCGATGCTCCTTGATTTCTTATAGCTGCATCGGTAGAAGCTCGAATCTCCTTGATTATGTTCGAGTTCTCTTCGTGTCTCTTTGCTGACTCAGCCATGAATTTGGTCAGTGATTCCTCCAATGTTTGTCTTCGATCAGGGTACGAAGAATTTCCGTTGTTGCGTTGGTAGAATCCTGGCCCTGCTGCTCTATACTGTCCTCCAGGTTGATAGGGTGCTCCAAACTGTGTGTAATAAGCCTCTTCAAGAGTATTCCCTTCTTCCTTGAGTGGACAGTCCTTTGTGTAGTGTGGTCCTTTGCATAGTTCGCATCCGACCTGAGCAGCGTATACTTTCTCATTGACTTTCTTAATTTCTCTCCCGAGGTTGTTGAGCTGGGCTTGTATAGCAGCTAGTCCGTCATAAGTTTCAGTACTTTTGGCTTTTAAGGATGTTCCGTTAATTCATCATACCCCTTGTGATCCTAGAAATAAGTCATGCTTCTGACCCTAACCATCCCAGGTAGCTCTCCACCGTTACAAAACCCATCAATATCTGAACTACACGTGGGCCATTTAGTTATTCCATTCTTAAAACGATATGGTTCACATATATGATCACATAGTTGATATGGCACCCCGTTATCCAACCATGGTTCCTCAAGATCCCTTGTCACAGTATTATTCAACTCATACTCCTCGTAAGTCCTGATTCCTTGGATATCAAAAGTAAACAGATCCCTGTCAATTTTAAGGAGGTAGTTGAAGTCGTTGAATGCTTTACACAAGGGTGTCTCGTAGTCAAATAAATTGCCTTTGATCTTGAAGATGTCAGCAATATCGTCGGGGTCATCATCTTCCTCAGCTTCTATTTCTTCATTGTCATAAGAAAGTTGGTAGAATTTTTGAACGAACTTTTCTACCAAATCTTCCCAAGTAGTAACTGAGCCGATACAATCCTTTTTAAACCATTCACCTGCGGCACCTGCGAGTGAAATAGGGAAGATGCTAAGCCTAAATCGGTCCTGACTTACCCCATTAATTTTGATTGGCCCAACTACTTTGAGAAATTTATTAATGTGCTCAAACACGTTTTCTCCAATTATCCCATTGAAAGTATTATCTCGTATCTTGACCAAAAACGCTCCTTGTATCTCGACAAAATTTCTCTCAATCATTCTTCCTTCGTTATCATTAGAGATGCAGTTCTTTCGGGTAACGGAGATATAGTCGTTTCGTTCTGTCATCGTCAATCGAATTCCTGAAAATAAGTACAAATGATCAGTAGGATGTGCCCTCAGGAGAGAGAACACTTAAAACAGGAAATCGAATACGAAAAATTAATACTGTTACTGTATCAGATGATCAATACGCCGTATTCAATTAATTTGAATACGCCGTATGGGTCTGTTGAAGGTCAGTACGCCGTATTGATTTTACAGAATACGCCGTATTGTTTGGAAGAACAGATACGTTGTTTAGACTGTAGAGATCAATACGCTGTTCTGAGTGGAAAGGTCAATACGTTGTATCCAACTGGTGGATACGGCGTATCAGTTGATCTGTCAGAACAAGATACTTAAAGATCAATTAAATAATGTGGGAATTTAAACACACAATTAAATACAAACAGAATTAGATTACACTAATTAAATTATTCTAAACTAATAGTTAGAAATACTAATAAAATTAAAGGTTAAACTTTTTCACTCCCCGGCAACGGCGCCAAAAACTTGATGTGCTGTCGTGTAGGGTCAATTTATTGATTACCAAGTTTTAAATTTATATTTAGCCGACTTATCCTAAAACAACACTTTAACGGGCAGTGTACCCGATCGGGTGGAGTTTCGTGGTAAGTAGGGTGTCGAACACTAAGAGCGAGATTGTTAACCTTATATTCTATCAGTATTTTAATTACTCTAATTAAGTTAATTCTAATTACTTGTTAAACCTATGCTATATACGTTTCTAATGATGATGGGGGTTTTCAGCCTGAGAGACTGGCATAGGTTTTATAGTGACAATAATCAATTCTAAACACAATAAACATGTAAGAAAACAATCAGAAGATAAAAGAGCGGTACAAGCCAAATGATAGAAAACCGTATTAGCCATATTAAATCCGATTAAATGCTGGTTTGTTTATTTAGTGCAATGATTTCTTATCTCGAAGCACCATATCATTCTTAAGACTTAGTCGGGACATCATCCTAAGACCTAGACACGTTGAATCATGTCACAATTAACGTATCCACATAAAGCATCCTTTTAGTTTAATCTATCTAGGGATTAAAGCAATGATGATCTTGATAAACCCTAGCCCATCGGGACTTTACCTACTTACTGTTTGATGGTATTTTTTATACTGGTGGTCCACTGTTCAAATCTTTATCAATTAATCAAGAACATACTTGTTAAAACATTACGGGTCACCTGCCAGTCCAACTAAGCTCTTAATTCAATGACAAAGACAGAACATTATTTGTGATCCTATTGGTCCAGTAATATAAAACACGATATGGAGACCTTTCCCAGTATCTAGCTCACTTGTTAGGCGTAACTAGACCCAGTTGAATAATAAGTCGCATATTTAAACACGTAGACAAGTATCATGTGATAAACATAATTAAACTTTCAACGATAAATTAAGAAATCGATTTTAAAACAAACCAAACATTAAATCTTCATTAAGATGGCTAATACCATAGGGTATTAGCCCATAACCATTGTAATTATACAAGCGTGATCAAATAACAAAGGTAAACTAAACTAAACATTTTACCGAACGATACCAAAAATTAAATGATTACAAGAGTATAGGAATTACACGATGTCTTCTATGGAATCATGATCGATGCTTGACCTTTGGTTGCTCTTCTTTTCTTCAGAAAATCGTCTTTTATGTGTATGGTATGAATAATATTTTTGCACACTAAAAACTCGTTTTTGAGTCTTCTATTTATAGTGTCTGAAAAAGACTGGATACGCCGTATTGAGCTGGGCCGATACGGCGTATTGGGGTGTTTCCTTTGGAGTGCGCACAAAGTTTATAATCAATCTGATATATCTTCCCAAACTATATTTATTCACTAAATTTCTGAATAGTTATCCAGCTGGATACGGCGTATAGGTAAACGTGGATACGCCGTATTGGGAATTGATAATACGCGTTTTCTTGTGAAGAGTTGGCGCTGATACGCCGTATCTCTTTTTGTGGATACGGCGTATTGGTCAGAAATAAGCTGTCTTCAAATATCTTTGTTTTAGCTCCAAAATATGCGCCTTTTAGCACGTCTTCACAAATCATTTCGTAATTACTGCAAATAACACTTTTAAGCAATTAAGTACAAATTCTTGCAATAATTATATAAAAGTAGGTAACTTATTCGGGATAAATGATGGTATAAATGTAACGTTATTTGATGTCATCAAATATCCCCCCACTTGAATCCTACTTGTCCTCAAGTAGACTCTAGATTATATTGAAAATGTATCCTAACCGAAGTTAAGGATTTTTCTGTTTAAGCACTTCTTTTGTTTTAATCACCTGTACAAGACCAAGCACCTCACGAAATATGGAAATGAAAAACACTCAGATCACTCAACTAATCTAGGGTGTAACATTTAATTGGTACGCTCATTTGCTCGGTCGTGATTAGTTTCATATCATATGCTTGGCAAGGATACACATCTCCACCACTAGAGCTAAGGAGAAACAAGTCAAAAGGTAAATTGGGTTTTTATTATAAGGCTAAGGGTTGATCATTCTAACAATCTTTCACCGATAGTACCACACCAACAAGGCAGCTGAAGCACACATACACGGCCGTAACGACAGAATAGACATGTGTGTTCGATCACATCCTTATTCGAGTTTAACCAAGGGTTAGGATGAAGAATGATATAGGGTAGGGATCTTCTAACTTTCACCAAAAGTAATAAACCAACAAGGTGGCTGAATCACGCATACATGGCCGTAACGACAGAATAGACATGCATGACTCGATCTCAACCTCGTTCGAGTAAAACCTAAGGTTAATTGCTAGGAAAGGGAAGCAAATTGTTGTTAAGTAAAATTCACAAAACAAATAGATTAATCTTTTAACAAATAAGGTAGTTGCTAGTAACTTTTCCCGACCGTTCCATGATAAAGACTCAAAATATATATAAACGCCTCGATCATAGAAATGACAAAGACAACCTAAGTTGGCGTTCCCGTAACGGTCAACTTCCCGAACATCCCAAAGTTACATACTTTTACAAAAGTGGTGATATCGGCCACTTTATACAAAACTATATATCGTTGATTTTTATCCACATACGAACGAATAATCGATCCTTCCAAGTATTTCATCTGTTTAAGTTTAGCGAACCGACTATCAATCATCCTTCTTTTTTGATGCATTTTCCATTTTTCCATTTTTTTCATACATAATCCTCGGTGCAATTTCACCGTCTTCACAATCATAATTTATCCGGATAATTTTTCCTTTAACGCTTCATCTTCGAACATAATACATAATCGCGAAAGTATCAAAATACACGAGCTACATATTTTCCATTACATTGTGCAATTTCCCGACCTGGCCGGAGATAGAAAATTTCACTTTGACACAGAAAATACAAGACTTTACACAAAAACAACTAGCAACTTTGATTAAGTAGGCTTAATCTACAGGGTACGCTAAGATGTAAAGGTGTAACGAAATAGACATATGTTGTGAAAAAGACAGGAATGGCTAAACAGGTTTTTCAAGAGGGTCTTACTCTTATAGTGAGAGTAAGCAAAGGGTTACATGGGGTTTAACTAACCAGTGTAGTTAGTTGATTTTTTACAACATTTAGGTTTTTTGGTGTATTCCTAGAAGTTTATCAGTTAAAAATGTTTCTCCATCTAAGTCCATAGTACTCATCGTTGCGGTCTCGAGTGATATATCAAGCCAAGTTCTAAAGTCCACTACATCACTGGCACACTCATAATTTTTGTGGAATTTTTAGTAAACGTTTGGAAACGGAATAGGCTTAATTCTCATAATTTGGTATTAAGGGTTATAGTGCGCGAGGTCATGTAACTAGTCATTTTTAAAAAGTTATGCTAGAAATTTTTTAAATTTGGCATAATTTAAGCATATAGCATATTATTTGTAAAAGAAAGGACAAGTTGGCATTCTAATTCTCCATCCCCTCACATAGATTATACAACGTCCTCGTTGTATAGATAAAATAATTAAATAAAATGGGAAATAGAATTAGAACGAGGAACTCCCCAGATATGTTGCTCGGGATGATTCTTCAATTTGAGTTCTTGAGCAAAAGTGTGTTGATGAGGCTTCAGAATGCTCGTACGAGTTCAACACACGTCTTTTCCAGAGTATACCATATTGTCGATTTCCTTATAGCAAGGTCTTGCATAAAAAATTTAGAAGACAAAAATGCAATTCCTATCTCGGTTATACAATGGTTACAATGCAGGAAAACAATTAAACACACTACTGTACAGGGATCAATACGCCGTATCCCAAACCCAAGGATACGCCGTATGGTTCATGTAAAAATAATTACATAGTTTTAAAGTACTGGAAATTAAATTACAGACTGATAACGTCCAGGCACATCCACACACCGTATCCAGAGGGGTTTGATACGCCGTATAGAGTGTCTGGGAAGACAGACTCTTTCAAATAAATAAAAACAATTCAAACAATTTAAAAATGATCGGGTTGTCTCCCGGTAAGTACTTTTGTTTTAGCCAGTCGTTAAGTTCGACTTTTTCTTTCTTCTTCATTCATTTGGTGCGCGTTATGGTCCATCCGCAGTCTTTTTTTTGAAGAGTTCGTGGTAAATGCAAGACATGCTGCCAACGGGTTTTTTCCACTGTACTAATTTTGCTTTACCACAACGGTGATGACATTTCTTCCAAGTATCCTATCGATTTACCGACGACAGTGAATTCTGCCGTTTGGCCTAGTCGTTGAGGGTTTGATGATGTCGTGATGAGCGGAATTGGTATCGGAGATATAATGTTATCTATAATTTTGTTAAATGTCTTTTCCATCTTGCGCATCCAAGTAAGGTTAAAAAATAAATCCGAGCATGTCTTTTTGCTATTTTCTTTGCATGGTTCATTCTAATTGACGATGTCGTCAATCATTCTTTTAGTTCGTCCATTCACATAAAACTCTCATAGTCCGCTTTTGATGTTTTTGTCTAGTTCTCAGTAGTTGTCAAATTTCGATGCTAGCCAATATAAAAATTCAAAGTAATCCGTTTTGTGGTCCAAGTCATCTGAAATTTTACTTTTGTTGGTATGGGACAATGGGTAATATTTATGGAAGAATTTATCGCCTAATTCATTCCAAGTAGTAGCTGTTCCTTCACTGTTCCACCATTTTTTAGCTTCTCCACTAAGTGATTTTGAGAACACGTGTAATCTAAGTTCATCCTTATCCACATTAGGAATCTTGATCCATTCGGTTATTTTGAGCACTTTTGCAATGTGGTCGGTAACGTCACTTCCGTCCATTCCATTGAAGGAGTTGTCACACAATATTTTTAAGAATTCATCATCAATCTTTATCTCGGTTTTTGCAATCATGGATAAATTAGTATGATCTTTATCATTGTTGCTTGATACGTCTTCATCCATTATCCCTTAATTATTTCCCACTTCTATCCAAGAATGTAATAATGAGCTTTTGGTTGTTTCATCAACTTTTTTATGGTCTTTGAACTTTGAGTTCCTCCAGGTTATGAATTCAAGTGGATCATGACCTTCTTCATCATCGTCGCACATTTTATCATAATTACTGGCACATGATAGTGGATAGAACTTACTGAAAAATGGCTTCATCAATTCTTCCCAAGTGTTTATTTTTCCATCTCCCTCGTTCATCTACCATTTTCTTGCGTCCCCAGAAAGTGAGAGAGGGAAAATCTTCATGCGGAGTTGAAAAGGGTCCATATCGGCTATTTTGATCAGATCGACTATTTTAATAATTTTAGCGATGTGGTCGACCACATCTTCTTCAACCCTTCCGCAGTAAGTGTTTTTACGTAGCTCTTTTAATAATTCCTCACTGAGTTCGTATTTCACATTGCTTTCGACACTTGGCTCAGCAAGATTTTGTTCAGCTCGAGCTTCATTTAGAATAAGTTCTGCCATTGTTCGTCAAATGGTTTCCTGAGAATAAGCACAAAATGATTAGTAGGATGTGCCCTCTCGGGAGAGAACACAATAAACAGGAAATCCGATATGAAAAATAGCTACTATTACTGTATCAAATGATCAATACGTCGTATTCAATTAATTTAAATACGCCGTATGGGTCTGTTGAAGGTTAGTACGCCGTATTGATTATACAGAATACACCGTATTGTTTTGAAGAACAGATACGTTGTTTAGACTGCAGAGATCAATACGTTGTTTTGAGTGGAAAGGTCGATACGTCGTATCCAACTGGTGGATACGGCGTATCTGTTGATCTATCAAAACAGAATACCTAGAAAACAATTAAATAATGCGGGAATTTAGACACACATTTAAATCACACAATTAATTTAAATACAAACTGAATTAAATTAAACTAATTAAATTATTCTAAGCTAATGGTTAGAAATACTAATAAAATTAAAGGTTAAACTTTTTCACTCCCCGGCAACGGCGCCAAAAACTTGATGTGCTGTCGTGTAGGGTCAATTTATTGATTACTAAGTTTTAAATTTATATTTAGCCGACTTATCCTAAAACAACACTTTAACGGGCAGTGTACCCGATCGGGTGGAGTTTCGTGGTAAGTAGGGTGTCGAACACTAAGAGCGAGGTCGTTAACCTTATATTCTATCAGTATTTTAATTACTCTAATTAAGTTAATTCTAATTACTTGTTAAACCTATGATATATACGTTTCTAATGATGATGAAGGGTTTTCAGCCTGAGAGTCTGGCATAGGTTTTATGGTGACAATAATCAATTCTAAACACAATAAACATGCAAGAAAACAACAAGAAGATAAAAGAGCTATACAAGCCCAATGATAGAAAATCATATTAGCCATATTAAATCCGATTAAACGCTGGTTTGTTTATTTAGTGCAATGATTTCTTATCTCAAAGCGGCATATCATTCTTAAGACTTAGGCGGGACATCATCCTAAGACCTAGACACGTTGAATCCTGTCACAATTAACGTATCCACATAAAGCATCCTTTTAGTTTAATTATAATCTATCTAGGGATTAAAGCAATGGTGATCTTGATAAACCCTAGGCCATCGGGACTTTACCCTCTTACTATTTGACGGTATTTTATATACTGGTAGTCCACTGTTCAAATCTTTATCAATTAATCAAGAACATACTTGTTGAAACATTACGGGTCATCTGCCGGTCCAACTAAGCTCTTAATTCACAGACAAAGACATAACATTATTTGTGATCCTATTGGTCCAGTAATATATAACACGATATAGAGAGTTATCCCAGTATCTAGCTCACTTGTTAGGCGTAACTAGACCCAGTTGAATGATACGTCGCATATTCAAACACGTAGACAAGTATCATGTGATAAACATAATTAAACTTTCAACGATAAATTAAGAAATCGAAGCACAACATGACAGTTCCAACGGGAGTTGAACTACATCACAAAACTCAATAACATTATATATAAACCATCACCAACTCTAAAGACAATAGCAAACTATATAACTTCATTCCATTCAAAGCATTACAACATTAAATCAAAAGTTAACCTCGGGAACATGTTAAGAACATAGTCTTAATTATTCAAAAACCTAAAACATCATGACAGAAAACAAACAAACCACGTCCAAACATTAAACAACCTAAAACCCTATGATCAAACATATTCATATCAGAACAAACCAAACACTAGGACATAGCAAAGCCTACTCCTTTTCTTTCATGTCAACCACATAACCTTCCTTTAAACGTAACGTAACATGAGTACCAGCCAACAATTGTTCCAAAATACCAGGTTTGGCAGAATCATGAGCAACGATCTCTCGCATGTGATCCAAGGACCTGAAAACATCTCCCCGCTCTCCTAATGCTTCAAGCTCAGCTATCAACCTCCGAATCTTACTCAGGGTAATCCTAAGGCCAAAACAGAGATCACACATTAACCTAGCGAAAGATTCATCTTCATTACGCGCTTTAGTAAACCACAACTTCATCTTATATTGCAGATGAGCGGAATCGGCAAGCTCTGTTAACTGATCCAAAATCAAAAAGGCAGCCATGAGAATAAACTGTTAGTGAAAGACTATAGATGTAAGTATGATATGACAAACTACAACAAAATTGAGATATAAATAGGCAACCTTAATTTGCTTTACTGTTGCAATTAGAAACTCGGAAGCCACAAAGTAGCTGATAAGCCTCAAAATCAATTAATAACTGCATAAAGACTTAAGGTAGGGTTTTAAACATACTAATGACAATTAACTAATACTCCAAGAGTCTTGCAACTCCCTTTCCTTCTGTAACTGCATTTAGTTTAGCTTACTAAACCATTGAGGGACAATCAAGCAAACAAGTATACTATAACCAAATAAACCCATAACCAAATTGACCCACACCCTAAAACACAAACCTCAAATACCACACTCTCAGCTCATGAACACAAATGAGAACCCTACTTCATGCACTTCCTCATCTGCAACCCATAACCAAATTGACCCATTACAAACACCACACATCCATATGAACAACAACCTGCAAACAAGCACATGAGAAAAAAATTAAAACCAACTAATCTAAAAACTACAATATGACATGGCATCTACCCAACTAATTAACAAGTGTCAGCAACATGTATCGAGGACACAGAGAAAATAAGATAAACAAATTTAAAACCACTGTTACAAGACAAACTCGAGAATCTACAACACTATAACAAAAACATTCAGTTTTATTGAATTTAATATCACACAAAGTTCCAACTAATATCAAGCATATGTTACACATATTTCCGCAAAAAAACTTATACAGAAACATCATTACAGAACTACATACTGAACAAAACTAGAACCACGTGTCCAAAAACACACTTATCTGGCAAACATTAAACATAGTACATATAGGACACTACACCAGCATCATCAATACGGCATCAGCCCCTTAAGCTTCTGAATGAACAACTCTTTCTGACTAGCATTCAGTTCCATTTCCCTCTCCAAGATATGCAATTTTGCCACCGTCTCCCTATCCTTCATCTGAATTTCCTTGAGAAACTCCGCCAGTTTTGCAAACACAGGACGCACCCCCAAACTATCAAGCTCCTCAATAAACAGAGCCCTCTGATTAACCACATTCTGAACTTCCACACTCACCCTATTTATGTCGCTGGCAAGCCTCTTGTCTTCACCAATCGACCTACGACAGTAAAGAATAAACATCGGCTCCCAATGGACAGAATTAGAAGTCTCACGTAGCTCCCCACAAATTGGTAACAATGCCATTACTAACCTTACTATAAGTATAAGTTGAGAAACCAAAGTGCACAAACAAACCAGCCCAAACACCCTTTAAATACAAAAATGCAGTCAAACAATCAAGTAGCTCAAAATGCATAAAAAAAACAACAAAAGAAATTCACATAAAAACTGTACATAATGACATAAGATTCTCAATGTTTAAACCTTCCAAAATTAGTATTCATAAAACAACCAACACACTCCATTATTGGCATATCAAATCTTTTTTTGCATACACCCTCACCACATATTTGGATGCACACTGTAGAGAATTCTCTGCACAACATTTACCATAGTGCCCATTGAAAATCAACCCTATTTTCAAAACTAACCATCACTAAAACTACCTAACTTGGAAAAATAAGCACTCAGCCTACAAATGGTAGAAACTATGATAACAAACGACTCACGTAACAACTATTCATCTCAAAAACACACATACATTAGTCATAACACTTAAACCAAAATAGCAAACACACATTCATTTCAATAAAAACTACAACAATTAACATTCATGTACAAGAGTAATCAAAAACCTAAAAGTGAAATTCATTTCCGTTAAAAACAATCATTAGCATTCATCAAGAGCTTAACATTCATACCCTGGAATAGTTTATACAAACTACAAACAAAAGAAACTTGAAACATAAACTAGAATCTGGAAATACATAACTAAATAAAACCATCATAACAAGAAGAAACCACACCCATCTCCCTTTCTTAATCACCATTGACTGTTGCCTCCATGATCTCCACGTGTCCTTCCTTCATGCCAATATCTTCCTCAGCCAAAGCAATCATCTCATTCAACCCTATAAGCTTATCATTCTCAGACCTTCTGTTATCCCTCAAAGACCTCAAGCTATCATAAACCTCTTTCGGATTATCCATGGCCTCCATCTTAGCAATCATAGCATTCAATTGACCTAAACAACTCCTTGCTGTCTGAGCTTCCTCACGAAGGACATTAACGTAACGCCTTGCTTCAGCTATTTGTTGCAAGATAAAAAATTTCATATACTTTGGCGGCTCCGTCTCCCTACTAAAATCCATAAGGTCATCAACCGCACGCCTAGCAATTGCACCTGGTCCAGCACCAGCCATTAATAAGGATGATAAGAAAAATAGTGAATTTATGTATTGAGATGCTGAAGAATTAGATTTGAGATTAAATGGAAGATTGGGGGTATATATAGCCACAATTTGTGGTCGAAACCATCCCAAAAAACAATCATGGGAAGAAGAACTGAAGCGCCATAAGACACAATGACGATCAAATCACCATAGTTAATAGATTCGGTTTCTAACTACACAGTATCAAACCCTTAATATTGTATCAATATAGTTACACTTTATACTTTCCACAAGCTAAACCCCTTTAGATTTGTTGTTTGCCAAAAAGGACCCCTCAAAGCAAGAATCTCTTACATTAACATACTCAAGGCTTAACGGCCAGTTCTGCGTTACCTCAACTTCATTTCTTGATATAAAATAAACATAACGTACACACAAGCGTTTAAACACATTACAGACTTATGACGGAACACTATCATTTTAGTAAAAGACTAAGTCCGATGCAACACACGGGTCGACAAACATCGTTTTAATTAAAAAAATTAAAAATTAAATAAGTGGGACAAGAGGCGTGGTACAACAAGCAGGATTACCCGCGCGTTGTTGCGGGACGTTAATTTTTCGCGCGTTGTTGCGTATACGATAATAATCCACTTGTTGGCCGGTCACATCTTACTAGTAATCCACTTCTAATCACAATTAAATATTAAAAAATGAAATTAACCTCAAGTCAGACACATCCAATAAAACATCGACACCGATCGTCTGAACAAATATTGATTCGAGGAGATATTTGGAGTGTTGCTAGAAGCATAAACGTGTTGTACTTTGTGCATTAAATGTGGTATAATTGGATGTGATTGTGTGGGACCAGATGTTGTACGTTATGCAAATAGTCACAGTCTATATTTGAACAAGACCTCGACAGATCACGTGCGACAGGTATGTATGTGTTTCTTTTTCTGTTTTTTAGTGAAAATTAAAAGCAATGTTTCTTTGTTTTTATTTTCTTTCATTTGACTTTGGTAAAATTTCAAGCTCGTGTTTAGATTTGAATAAATATGGAGTTTTTTATTTTTAAATCCAAATCATTTTTGTTCTCAACTGATCTATTATGCAATATCACAAAGTATAAAGTTAGTTAAGGATCAATCGGATGAAAGGCAAAAATCGGATAGAGAAACTCCCTCTGTCCCAAAATTCCTCAACAAAAAATACACAATTAAAAAAACGTGTTTAATACTGATTTTTTTTTACTTTTTGCATAATGACAGTTTTACCTTTAACTAATTAATTAAAACATCCTAAAAAAGAACGTGGACTATAATTTTAGAACGGATGGAGTATTATACATGGTTAGTTAGGATGAATATCTTGACCTGAATTCTGGTATAGTACCGGAACGGTTACCGTATCAAAACAATAACGACTCCTGATAAATGGTACGGGACCGGTACCATGAATCGAGCAAAAAAACCCGAGGCCACTTATTCAACACCGATACCAAAACGGGAAAGTACCGAAAAATACCCGAAATTGGAGAAGTAATGTTTTTGAATTAAAGTGCTAATCGAAACACCCATCGGGCCCATTCCATGCCAAACAACATTTATAAGAAAACCAAACGTCAAAAAAATTTAAAAAACTATCTCAAAAACTTACCGTGACAACGATAGATAATTTACAAACTCTCCCAAAAATTAAAGGCTAACCTATTAAGGATCACTTAAATCATCAAGTTTGCATATTTATTGGTTTTATGTAGAGAGATGACACAATTGTTGAAGAAACCTCAATGTTAAATATTGATAAATCGAAATCGGATGATGATATTGAACACTCGGTTGTTGAAAACAGTTTAGTTTGTTTATTTTGAACGATTTCATATGATTTTGTTGGAATTTTGTAAGTTTTGGAAAGTTTTTAAGTTACGATTATCTTTGTGATATATTTAACTAATTATTGTTGCGTTTGCTGATATGTCGTGGTTCGAAATCACTCGAAAATGCACGTTTTGTCATTTTTTTAGCCGTCACATAAAGTTACTAGCATTAAATCTGAAAAAAAAATTGTTTAACAAAACACGAAAAGAACCGGATAGGTACCGATTTCCCGGTATCGAGTACCGTTACCGGTATCCCGTCCAGTACGGTACCGGCACATCCTTTTCATGCTCGGGAAAAAAACGGTACCACTAATTCGGTACGGGTTCGATATCATTCTAGTACCGCGCTCATCCCTAATGGTTAGTATCATATTACCGTGGCCACACCAACTTTCTCAAAAATAGGAGGGCTTCACCCGGTTTATGTCTGTGTAGCGGTGAATTCAAATCCGGTGATTAGCCGATTAAAAACTCGAAAACGATGGTGACCAGAAAATATGAAGGTAACTCGAAAACTATGGTTACCAGAAAATATGAAGGTACTCACTCTTCTTCATTAACCATCCAAGGTAATTAGTTTGCATATTGCAAGTATTATGAGTATACAAGCAAAAATTATCCGCGCGTTGCTGCGGGGCGTTAATTTTTTTTTTGCCTATTTGTTATCGGGCATTAATTTTTATTTTTATTTTTTTTTTTTTAATTTTGCGCGGGTTTATTTTTTCGGTTTCATGTTTAATAACTTTTTTTTTTGCAACTATGTGCTCGTTTTGTTCGAATTAATGTCTTTCCGTAGTATTTTTTGTCGAATGACTCGATAGATATGTGTTATATATAAAAAAACGTAAATAGTTAGAAGCCGATGGTACGTTTTGTAATTATTTTTTTTCTATTTATATTAAAATTCACTTTTTATTAAAATTGTTTCGTGCGTATATCAGATAGCATTGCAATAGGACTCGTTTTGTTCGTATGCGAAGATCTTACGCGGGTATTTTTTATTGAATGAATAGGTAGATATATGTTATTATATTTGATAAATACAGTTTTTCGCGTGTTTTAATTTTACGCGGGTTTATTTTTTCGGTCTCATGTTTAATAACTTGATTTTTTTGGCAATTTTGGGCTCGTTTTGTTCGCTATTCCAAAGATCTTTTTCGTGGTATTTTTTTGGTCGGAAATGGACTCGATAGATATGTTTATACTAAAAACGTAAATGTTAGAAGCCGATGGTTAGTTTTGTATATTATTTTTTTTTTCTTTTTATATTATCTTCTACATTTTTTTATAAAAATCGTGGTTACGTCAGAAGCATTGCATAATTGGTACTCGTTTTCGTTCGCAATGCGAAGATCTTTACGCGGGTATTTTTTATCTGAATGAATAGGTAGATATATGTTATATTATTTGAATATGTATAAGTTTTCGGGCTTGTTGAATGCGATGATCTTTACGGCGGGTATTTTTTTATCTGAATGAATAGGTAGATATATGTTATATATTTGATAAGTAAAGTTTTCGCGTGTTTTAATTTTACGCGCGTTCATTTTTTCGGTCTCATGTTTAATAACTTGATTTTTTTTGCAATATTGGGCTCGTTTTGTTCGCAATTCAAAGATCTTTCCGTGGGTATTTTTTGGTCGGAATGACTCGATATATATGTGTTATACATAAAAAACGTAAATAGTTAGGAAGCGATGGTTAGTTTTTATTTTATTTTTTTTTCTATTTATATTAAACTTCAACATTTTTTATAAAATCGTGCGTATATCAGAAGCATTGCAATATTAGACTCGTTTTGTTCGCAATGCGAAGATCTTTACGCGGATATTTTTTATCTGAATGAATAGATAGATATATGTTATATATTTGATAAGTAAAGGTTTCGCATGTTGTTGCGGGCCATTATTTTTATTTTTTTATTTTGCGTGGGTTTATTTTTTCGGTGTCATGTTTAATAATTTGATTTTTTTTTTGCAATATTGGGCTCGTTTTGTTCGCAATTCGAAGATCTTTCCGTGAGTATTTTTTTGGTCGGAATGACTCGATAGATATGTGTTATAATTAAAAAAAACGTAAATAGTTAAAAGCCGAGGGTACGTTTTGTAATTTTTTTTCTATATATATTTAACTTCAACATTTTTTTATAAAATCGTGCGTATATCAGAAGCATTGCAATATTGTGATCGTTTCGTTCGCAATGCGAAGATCTTTACGCGAGTATTTTTTATCTGAGTGAATAGGTAGATATATGTTATATATTTGATAAATAAAGTTTATTATATAAAAAAGTCGTACTATTTTTTATTTGTACGAGTTTATTTTTTCGGTCTCATGTTTAATAGTTTTTTTTATATGGGCTTATGTGTTGGGCCTCATGTCGCGAATAATTTTTTTATCTGAATTGCGGGTTTATTTTTCTGTTAAAATTTTATTTTATTTTTTATTTGTACGGATTTATTTTTTCGGTCTCATGTTTAATAGTTTGTTTTTTATGGGTTATGTGTTGGGTCATGTATTTGTGATTAACTTTTTTTTTTGTAGGTTTTATTTTTTCAGTTCATGTCTTAATAGTTTATTTTTTATACTGGGCTTATGTGTTGGGTATCATGTCACCGGGTATGTTTTTTATCTGAATAAGTCAATATTTTATAAATTTTTTTCTATTTTGTAACGAGCGATTTTTTTTTACATTGCCTAATAAAAAAATTGCCAAAAAAAAAAAAAAAAAAAAGCTAGATTGGGCGGCCCATGTTTGGAGCCCAAAATACCAGGCCCATTTGATACGACGTCGTATCATAAAACTGATTATGTGTTGGGTCTATGTCACGGGGTATTTTTTTATCTGAATAAGTCATTACTTTTGTAAATATTTTTTTATATTTTGTACGAGCGGTGATTTTTTTTACATTGTCCTAAAAACAAAAAATTGCAAAAAAAAAAAAAAAAAAAAAAGATAAATGGGCCGGCCCATAAGTTTGGGAGGCTCAATCTACCAGCCATTTGAGCCTAAAATAAAAAAAATTGCAAAAAAAAAAAAAAAAAAAAAAAAAAAGACAAAATGGGCCGGCCCAAGTTTGGGAGCCCAAGTACCAGCCCATTTGATACGACGTCGTATCAAATGGGTTTTGAGTATAAGTATAATATGAGAGGTTTTAGATTCAAATCCTGCTTAATACAAACAAATATGAAGTGATGATGCTAATTTCCCCAAAGAGGAGTGCTTTATAGCCTTTACCCTGTATAGGGCAGTATGACAGTGAACTTAAAGCCCGCAAATTTATAAGCCACAAGGTAAAATTCATCGTTGCCAAATAATGAAAAAAATACTCTTTCTTTTAACATGCTATGAAACTCACGCCAAAGGAATTTTGGATATATAGTATTATAGTGGTTGTCTGGTTGATCACTTGATTGGGTCTTTAATAAACTTGTTAAACTGTAAATTGATAATGGGCTGCCTCAGATGGGTTGGGCTTATAATTAGTAATGAACGATTTTAAGTAGTACAAATTACAATAGAGATTGCAGTCTTTGATTGTAGTTCATTTATACAAGATTCATAAGTTGTTTCTCTTGCTAACTTATTGGTATTCTAAGTCACGAAACTAGAGTAGCAGGCACGTTTGTATAATCGCATTTCTTTCATTTTTGTGCTACTTCAGTCGTAACTAGGGGTGTTGATCGGTTCAGTTATTGGGTTGTTCGGTTCAGTTAGTTCGGTTAATTGTTTTTAGTCAACCCGAAAACCGAACCGAACCAAACCGAACTAGAATTCAACCGAAACGAACCGAAAATCGAATTTGAATTCGATTCGGTTTTCGGATTGACCCGAATTACACTATTTATTTAAAAAAAATTAATTACATAGATATAGACAGGGGCAGAGCCAGGATTTTTAGTTAAGGGGGTCTGACCGTGCTTAACGCAAAAAGTCATAACGATAAGGGGGCTTAATGTAAAAAATCTAGTAGAAAAACGGCTTGTAATATAGATAATTAATGAATAAATAGGTTGATTAGGGTGGCTCAGCACCCATTAGTCCCCCTACTAGCTCCGCACCTGGATATAAATATGTAGCAAAAAAAATTATTTCAAGCATAAAAATTGTTTTTGTATATTAGGATAAAATTTTAATAGTCTTTTTATAAATATAAATATATAAAACAAATATATATTAATATAAATTCGGCTTTCGGTTCCGAGTGCCAAACTATATCCAACCCGAAAACCGAATTTATAGTTTGGTTCAGTTCGGTTTGGGCAAATTCGGTTCGGTTTCTGTTTTCGGTTTATTCGATTGTTCACCCCTAGTCGTAAAACTAATCATTAGATTACGAAAGCTTTAGTGACTCTTAATATGCTGAAAATATTACTTAGTATTGCGTCTCAAAATTAGTGTCAAGTTTGACTTTTTAGAGTTTTTTTTTCAACTTTGACCTTAAACACTTTTATTTGTGTTATATAATAGTTGATACAAAATATATCAATAGATTGAGTTTTAAATGTATTTTTATTAGTATAATTTTCATCAAGTATTATATGACACAAAGAAAATTATTAAAGTTAAAGTTAAACAAAAAAGATTTTAAAAAGTCAAACTAAAACTTAATTTTAAAACGGAAGAAGTAATAGGATTTGCAGTAAGCTGTGTAGATGGGCCAATATGATTGGGCTTGTAATCTACACAAATGGTTAAAGGCTCAAGAAAGTTCCCTGGCCCATTAGTGATTAGACAGAGATTTTTACTTGGAATTTGGAAACTAGTTAAGCTTCAAATCAGTTTGACTTCATGCTCAGACTTGTGTGGAGCAATTGAATTCTGTATGCTTGAGCTAAGTTTGGCCGAACCGTCTTATACTATCAATCTATCATCTTATAAAATTCATACTGATCGATTTTGAAGTTTCAGGTGTGACATAATAAGGTCCACCATGGCGATCCGTAAGGTACTTGCCTACTATCATTGGTACTTGACAAGTTTGGTTACAATCTTCTTATATCTTTTGATCATTTACATAGACTTTTGATATAACAGTTTAAGATCGAGTCACTACAGCCACATTCATTTCTCCGCATTTGTACTGAAAACTCTATGCAAGTTGTGCTTAAGAAAGAGTAAATGCAGGTCGTCTACGGACATGATAAAATATAACTTTCGTGCAGTGCTGCACGAATGCTTTTCTCTTCTATAGCAAAAGTAAAATGTTAAAGTGTCATTAAATTCAGCTGATTTGTTGCAAGCTTGCGACTAATTATGTTATTTGAAGATTTCTAAATGTCACATGTTCATACTGAAACTCCCCCCTTTTTTTATTGTAGCAGACTGAAAGTCATTTTGGTATGACTTCAAAATTAGAACAAATAATGTTGAATTATTAGGATCAAAAGAAAGCTATACGCAAAGTGTTAGGCTTTTAACAAGATAAGAATTTCTAGCCATATAGGATAAGATTTAGCAAAACTAACGTAGTAATATGTTTCAACATGAGATTACGACATTGATTATTACTAATACCGGACCAAAAGATACATGCACACCACATTAATAAGCTTTCAAATAATTAGTGATAAGCTAATTATGGTACAGTCTTCTTGTGGCCCACGTCTTCTTGCTTAACATCTTGATGCTTAAAACCACATACCAAATAAATCTACGTAGGATTCATTTCATTGTCATATTGCTTTATTAAGCGAGATGCATGCATAGTGTACTAATCTACACATCTTATTCAATTCATGATAACCCTCAATCCCTTAGCAGTTGACGAGAGTCAATCACGTTGATACCGATAGGCTACAAACTAAGGGGCCGTTTGGTTCGCAGAATGTTTTTGGTGGAATTGGAATGTGTTTGAGGAATTGAAATGTTAAGGAATTGGAATGTTAAAGAA